>CAUYRH010149796.1:0-69230 GCA_963574655.1 Perodicticus potto | reverse complement strand
AGTATAGAAAATTAAGAAGATGAAAATAAAAATCTCCTCTAATTCTACCAACCCGTGTTAACCATGATTAATATTTAAGTGTTTTTCCTTTAAGATTTATATATATATTTTCTGAGAAAATATCATGAATGTTATATCAATCAGGTTGATAAAAATATCTCCGATTGTATGTGAAGCCCGCACACTGTACTCCATGACTGAATTATTGTACACAGCTATGACTAAATAAAAAATAATAATAATAAAAAGATTTATATATATACACACACATTTGTAAAAATATATACACATACCCACAGACATGCATAGGTTATTTGAGATCATTTTTACATATTTAACTTTTATATTGTAATATTTTTACTTGACATCCTATCACTAACATTTCATCACATATTTATTATTATTATACAATTTAAGTTGTAGTGGATTTTTAATATTTGATTAAACAGATGCACACGCTAATGACTATTCCCTTATTGTCACATATTTAGATTATTTCTGATTATTTTTAGGTGTCCATTTTTTTATTAAGTCATATACACGTAGATCATGAATACATTCATGCATATGTGGGGTACAATGTGTTGATTTTTTTTTTTTTTTTTGAGACAGAGCCTCAAGCTGTCACCCTGGGTAGAGTGCTGTGGCATCACAGCTCACAGCAACCTCAAATTCCTGGGCTCAAGAGAGTCTCTTGCCTCGGCCTCCCAAGTAGCTGGGACTACAGGCGCCCACCACAATGCCCGGCCATTTTTTAGTTGCAGCCGTCATTGTTGTTTGGCGGGCCGGGCTGGATTTGGCCAGCTCAGGTGTACGTGGCTGGTGCCTTAGCTCGTTGAGCCACAGGCGCCAAGCCGAATGTGTTGATTTTTTTATACAATCTGACGTGCTTACATCAAACCAATCAACATAGCTTTTGCCTCATTTACTTGATTATTGTGTTAAGATATTTATGTTCTACACTTGACAGATTTGAATTGTACCCTTGCAATATGCTCCATAGATGTGGTCCTGCCTTTTACTCTCCCTCTATCAAACCTTCTCATTCCATTTCTCTCCTTCATCCTGGGCTACAGTTGTGTTCTATCTTTCATAAGAAAGTGTGAGTAAATATAAGTTGGTTTCATAGACGTACTGGGTACATTGGATACTTTTTCCTCTATTCTTGAGATACTTTACTTAGGAGAATATGTTAAATAACACATAGTCATTATGGGTTGAATAATAGCCTGCCCAAGCAGTGAATGTGATCTTATGTGGAAATAGAGTTGTTGCAGATGTAATCGAACTAAGATGACATCATACTGGGTTTATGTTGGCCCTAAATCCAATGACTGGTGTCCTTATATATAGAGAAAGAGGGGAAACAGAGTCACACACACAGAAGGAAGATGGCCATGTGAAGACAGAGGCAGGGATTGGCGTGATGCTGCTACAAGTGCAATGTCAAGGATGTCCTTCCACTAACCTCTAGAAACTAGGTAGAAGCAAGTGAGGATTTTTCTTCAGAGCCTTAAGAGAGTACAAGATCCTTCCAACACCTTGATTTCAGAACTGTGAGAGAATACATTTCTGTTGTTAGCAGCCATTAAAAAAGTAGGAGAGCTTAATCTATTTTAATTTGCTACTACTATTAGCATAATTGGCAAATTTGACTAATATAATGTCATCTATATGCTTCCTTGCATTACCCTTTTTTGGTCTTTTAATTTATTAATATTTTCTCCAGTATTTTGAAATGTATTTTATCACCTTTACATTTTTTTCAAAATCATTCTTTGACCTATATCTTTCTAATTTTCAGAATTAAAATGGAAACATCAATATTTGAGTTGTCTATTTGATTAAACAAATTTAGCTTTTCTTTCTTTTCCACTTTTAGCTCCTAAAACATTGTGATAATGCCTCACACTTAGCGAGCAGCTACCATGCCACCAAGATAGTCTCTACACGCCACATCTCTGCTTTGCAGATGAGGGGACAGAAGCATTGGGAGGTTACTTAACTTGTCCCAAATCAGTAGGTCGACTTGGAAGAGCTACCCTGCAATCATGGGCCCTGGAGCTATGATCTTTACCACTGTCCTGTCTGACTTTCCAAATGAATTATGAGTTTTAGACCTAATATGTCTTAAATTATGGCATTCTACATTAATTGTATCTTATAGTTTAGGATTTGGGAGGAATTTTATTTTGGTAGTAAAGATAGTTGATTGTAGGGCTAATTGATTGATTAGAACATCTCTAAGTCCATGTAGTCCATAGTGAGAGACTTCATGGGATTAGTGCATACATGAAATTCACACTCAAATTAGAGGTAGGTTTCCCATCTCAAGGCCAAGACTAATTTTCAGTTATTTAAAAATAGGCCATATGGTAGAAATTTCAGAACATCATGAAGCCAAGAAATCAGTTAAAGCGTCACTTGCTATCCCCTTATTGTTTACTTAGTGTTAAGGTGTTATATGCTGGTTATTTATTCTACATAACAAATCTCAAAATATAATGGCTTAAAGCAGCAAACGTTTATTCTCTCACAGTTTTTGTATCATGAATCTGAGTATGACTCAGTTCAGTGCTTCTGTCTCAAGGCACTTCAGATGACTGCAGTTGACATGATAGCCTAGGCTGCGTTCTCATCTGAAGGCTCAACTGGGAATGGGGATTTATAAGCAGAGTTCATTTCCTCACCAGATATTGGAACAAAGACCTCAGTTCCTCACAGATCTTGGGTGGAGGCCTTACACATGCAGTTCCTTGCCATGTGTGCTTCTCAACTGGGCAGGTGCTAATGTGGCAGCAGGAGTCCCCAGTGTGAGAGGAAGAATGAACGTGCCCAAGTTAGAAACCAGTCTTCTTGTAACTTAATCTTGGAAGTGACGTTCTGTTAACTCTGCCAAAATCTATTTATTAGAAGGGGATAACTAAATTCAATCCACACTCAAGAAGAGGGGATTACACAGGAGTGTGTCCCAGAAGATGGGGATCACTGGACACCAGATTAGAAGTTGCCTTCCACCCCACCTGTTGGTTCTGACTCTCTGCTCATAAAATAACATTTTAAAGTCATATCTCTGAGCAAGTTGAAGCCAGCACTGAGGGTTTGGCCTGCTATTGCCTATGTGGTCTGAGAGGAATGAGTTACTTCCTCTTGTAATCATTACAAGAAATGATTGACAGTGATCATGTAGGTATGCTTTAACCAAATTTTAGCAATAAATTAGATGCTACTTTATTGTCATTTTGTATTTAATGTTGCAAAGGATATTGCTAAGAGTAATAAAAATGTGTTGCTTTGTATTCCTAAATTTGGAGTTTTTTTTTTTTTTTTACTTAATTTGATACTTTAAAAATGTTATCAGGGGTAGGCATTCATTTTTTTTTTTTAATTGGTTTTCATTTGAGCCATTTCCTTTGGACTGTAAGCTGTGAACCATTGAATCTGCTTACACAGGCCTTTCTTCTCAAGGACACTTTTTATCTTATAACTTTGATTAATACTACTCTCTTTCATTTCATTTTTTTCTTCAGGAACATCATTCAACTTTGACATGCCTATATGATGATCATCTATAGTTCCTTCTTACTTCTTAGTTTTTTCTTCTCTGCATCCCTAGAAAGCTTCTATACCTACCACTATGTTATTGACCTGAGTTTTTGCCCTATCGATTATGCCCTACCTTCAGTGCAGGTTTTAAAGATTTTTGTTTTTCATTCTTCTCTTATCTTCTGAATGCTACTCCATCTCTCTATTTCTGCAAATTATTTTCTCCATGTTGATTTTTCTTTTATTCATCTTCAAACAAGTGTCCAGTTTAAGTATTTTTCAGTAAACAAGGAAACTTGACTGACCTTTATATTGAATTACTTTCTTACTTGTTTATGTGGAGGGCAGGCTCACGCATGTGACTTCCACTTCCCAATAGGCTTAAATCATGGTGTACCTCTATTCAGAGCAACTTGCTTGTACCCTGACTTCTACCTTCTTTGGCTTGATGACTTGACTCAATACATGAAAATACACATTTTTGATACCAGGGTTGTATCTATGACCATCTTTTAAAATGTACTATTCAACCTCTAGGATACTACTCAATAGCTTTCTGATTTTTGGTCTGTGACTACAAATAGAATGCTAGGGAGATGTGGGGGATGCAGCTATACCTCAGTTAAGCTCTAATTATCTTGTAATTATTGCCTACTTTCCTAGATTCAGGCATTGTCTACTATTGGTTTTAGGTATACTTTACTTTTTATATGTCTTCATGGATATTAAACAGAAAGTTGGGGTAATTTCACTGGTGGCGTCTACCAAATGTTATTTTAAAGAAAAATCTGTATTGATGTAATAATACCTGCCTGCTCCAATCTTTTTTCTACCATGCTGCCTAAAGGTCTTTGTAAAAGACATATGATGCATAAGTTGATCTTAGCACCTCTAGCTTTTCATTGCTTTTACTTGGCCATGGCTGGGCAGAGGAGGGTTCTGGCTTACCTTTGTAATCTCAGATACTGATCCATTGGCTGACACATATTAATTATATTTGAAAATGGTGCCAGTTGAGAGAAAACTTGGATGTGCAACTACCCAACTGCATTTCTTTTTGCTCCTAGTGAAACAAAAAGAGCAATGCATATAGCACTAGGTATTCTCTTTAATTCCTCTTATCTCTTAAGTATAACCCGGTTCTTGAGCTTTTAGTTTTTTCCAAATAGAAACCTCTTATCCTGTAAAAATTATGAACTGCATTAGGTCTTTGTTGTTCATTACCTCCCTTTACTCTGAGACCATTGGATACATCAACCCTCCTATTGGGAGCAATGGCTTTGGATGGTAGTTTAGCTTAGTTCTAGAATAAGCAAGGGATATTCCCTGGGTATATTTAAAAATATAAATTCAGTGGCTCCTTCTCCCTTTTCTTCCCTTTCAGTATCTTATCCACTTTCTCCCAGGATTGTTTATGGTTGCTTGGGAGTTTTCTGGTCAGCAGCATGGATTCACAATCCTGGCCCAAATAGGCTGTGAATCCCTGAGGAAACCATTTATCCCTTTGGGTGTCTCATCTTTAATCCCCGAAAAACATGTCGACCTGGTTCACTGGGTTGTTTCATATGAAATATGTCTATTAAGTAGCAGAAAAGTAGTGTTGTTTTTCTCTTTTTGAGTATACTAAAATTAGTTTCTGTGGAAATGATTCAGTTGCTGCTAACAGTATTGCGGACTCCTGCATGACACAGTAGCAAGTACATCTCAGCTGTTAAGAAACAAAGATCTTGCTTTCCTACTGGAGACATATGGTTAAAACCAAAACAACAACAATGAAAAAAAGGATACCAAAAGGATATTTTGCATACACAGAGAGAAGTAAAGAGAATTAGTTTTAAGTAAGATAACACTTAACTTTTCCATGAAGTATCAATATCTCACAATCATTGAATAGCATTGATTCAATTTTTAAAAATTTGATGTTAAATTAAGATGCTAGTTACTTTAGCAACAGGGAGATTGATAGAGTACATTAGAGAGTGAGAAGTAGTCTTTTGCTGTTGTCACTTATGAGAATGAAAAGTATAAGAAGAGCTCAGGCAAAAAAAAAAAAAATTCATTTCTAATTGCAGTGCAGCCCACAAGCTTGCACATCCTATAATGAGAAAGCTCCTTGTTAGCTGCCAAAATCTGCCATCCAATCTGTCTGGTAGTTGATTTCGTTATTACATTTTGATGTGCCCTTGACAAGCTTTAGCACTCAACACCTCCTTCTAAGCTCCTCCGGTACCAGAAAGATCACGGAGGGATGACAAAGGCCTGGGCCTGGCTTTTTATTATTCACATAACTAGAGTGTTTATAAACAGAACAGAGTGTAAGGAGAGCAAATGCTCAACCACATCAAGCAGTTCCCTTGTCTTGCTTGTCATTTAAATATCGATTCTATCTTATCCTGCACTGTGTGCTTCACACACACAAAGACCAAACTAAGTGCCCAAAAACCATCCTGAGGGGGTTTTAAAATGTGGATAAACAAGTCTCTTTTGTTTTGATAATTGGGATGCCTTGTTCTACCAGCTAGGGTCTGCAGCATCTGGGGATTTTGAAATCATCGTTAGATGTCACTCTGATCTCTTCGGTCAGCACTGGTCCACTCTCTGTCCCCTAACCTACTCCTCCAGATTTACTCTTGCTCCCAGACTTAAGTGGGGAAAATAGATAATTAAATGAAAAGGGATTTAATATTACTATAACTTCATGATATATTTTATAAGCCTCAAAAAGTAACCCTTAGGGGAAAGACAATTAAAATAACTAATGCCATAGTGCCTTTACAAATATAATTATTATCTTCTCTCTCTCTTTTTTCCATTCACTGGTGTTAATGTGATATAAATGTTCTGGCTGGGTTTCATTGAAAAGGTTATGACCTGCTCCTTGGGAGTAAAATGTTGCTTTCAGCATCATTTTTTTTTTTTAACTACACTAAACTTCTTCATTGCAAAGTGAAATTTTCCCTTATACTCTGGCAAAGTGTTACTTTGAAGACTGTCCACCAGTAACCTCGAATGTCAGGAGGGCCTCAGTGACAAAGGTGATGACACGTGCTAGTCCAGGAGGTGCTCAAACACCAGGGCTCGTCAGTGTCCTGCTTAGGAAGAATCAACATGATCAAAATATGCCACTGAACTATTTTTGGTAAGGTCAGGGGAGGGGCATGGGACAATGGTGAAATCATACAGGTTCAATTTGTCACAATCATAAAAATATAAGTCAGGAGATATAGTTCATGAACTGCATTTAATTACAACAATAAAGTTTTTGCCATATTGTGGCAATAAATGGACCGTAGGCAATAAATACTTTTAATCAATGTACTTAATTTCCTATATACTTTTGTGCCATACCATTGATGTTTTAGATTGTAGGCTACATATAACTCTCTGATTCATTGTATTTTCCAAAAACATATTGCTTTTGGAAAAATAAGTTAACAAATAATAGAAGAAAGAAGGAGGGACAAGAAGTTAACATTTGTAGAATATCTTCCATAGCCAGATAATCTCATAATTGTCCAGTGTTTTACATATGCTATACTATTTAATATAATAATCAGAACATAGATCTCTTCAAGATAAGAATTATATCCCTTTTTCCCAGATAAGGAAAAGATAAAGAAAGATTAACGTTTCCCAAACCACACAGCTAGTAAATTAAAATCTAGATCAGTCTTATGCCAAAATCATGCTTATTATACTCATAGCATCCTTTTTTTTTTTTTTTAAGAGACAAGATGTCTGAACACCTAGATTTGACCCCAACATAAAGTCTCAGGCAGAATGTGTGCCTCAAGAGGACATTCCAAAGTTTGCCTCAGTTGATCAACAACTGATAGTGACACTTACGGATATAATACTAGTGATTCTGGTAGAAATAAGAAGCAAATCTCTTCACTAGCTAGAGGTAGCCTGTTTGCATTTGAGATTAGCTGGCATTTGTAGGTTACTCTTTCTTGTTTTGAGAAATGTAATTAAACCAACTGTCCTAAGAAAACTCTTCCTTCTGTTCCACATGTAACCAATTCCAGATGTGAAACTGCTTTCCTGCAATAATTGGTTAGTGTTTTACTTTCTTAAAACCCACTTCTTGACCTTTCTGAAAACTACTTATTCTCTAACTCATTTAGATGCTAGTTTTCAGACTGAAATAAAATTTGGACCCTAAAATGAAGAATGTCTTCAAACTGAGAATTCCAATTTAATTTACACTGTTCTCAAAACATTAGAAGTTGAAGGGAAGGAAAGAATGACGATCTCCCAAGGGCCAAACATCTAACCCTACTCTTTGGTGTGTTCCTGTGGCTTAGCCCCTATTCCAAAAGAGACCCTCAACTGGGGTTTTCTTGGCTTGGAGTCATTTTGCTGCAGTTAACATTTAGTTCACACATCATTAGGTGAAGCCCTGGTTACAGAGATACACTGCTCTTGTCATAGCAGAAGTATGCTGCATGCACCTGCAGTTTGAAGTTTTTGTTAAGGGAATAGCCTGAAATGAATGAAAAGATTGAAACCATTTACTTTTTTTGTGACTCCACCTGCTGTGGTATATTTTTGTTGGACAGAATAACTAGAGGTGTGTTTATAGCCTCAGGGAAAGGATACATTAGGGGTTACATGGTTTTAAGGCTATTTTTTTTCTTTAAAGCTATAAATCAAATTTCTATGAAAAATAGTTATGTGTATATAACTGTTATGGATTTTGTGGATGTATGTATTATAATTTTTCCCTTTGGTGAGTAAGGAAAGAATAATTTCCTTTGTCATTATCAGCCCAGAAATAATTTGTCCATAGTAGTAGGTAGTATGTCAGTACTATGTCTGATTATATTGGACATTGATGGTAAAGTCTGAATAAATCTTAGCTTACCATACTTTTAAACTCGGTTACCAGATTCTGCTTTAAGTGTTTTTTAGGAAAGGACATTCCGTATCAAGTCCTCAATTAGGCCTTGTTACACTTAATTAGTAATCTTATGAAGTAGATTTTATAATCCCCATTTTCTAGATGAAGGACCTAAGATCAAAGAAGATCAACATCTGGCTGAAGCTTTTGTAGCTGTTCAGTGATAGAGCTGGGATGAGAATCTCAGTCTGACACCAAATCTGGTCATCTACACAATAGCACCCTTAATAAAACCTCTAAAGCCTCGAAACACAGTCAAATACATTGTCCATTTATTAATCTGTCCTCAGGTGAGCCATACTTTGCTCTCTGTAACTTCCAAGTATTCTATCTACATATTTTTAATATCTGAATATTTATAAATCTGCATGAATATATGAAGTATAACCTTTATATTGAAGAATCTCAACCCACTGAGATAAAAGCATAAAATAATATTACTTTTGTCCAATTGCTGTTTTTAACTATTGTTGACCCATCTTTCAATATCATATTGGCATAACTCCATAAATTTCCAATTCTTTTAATATTAGACCTAATATTCTAACTTCATACTTAAAGTCCTGTCTTGCCCCATAAAAGGATGGACTTCTTCCTTAGGGTAGGCGGACATGTCTTATCTCTGATTTACCTTATCCTCATCCTCCTCAAGACTTAAATCTTTATCTACTGGCCAGGGTCAGGGAAATAGCAGAGGCAGATATTTTCTTAGGTTACTCTGGTTGTTTATCAGTGGGGGAAGAGGCCCTAGCCATACCCTGATTTAATCTAGTTCTGTCTGATGCTAAGGGCTCCATTTAGGTGAATGTGTTTTAGGTGATAGATTTTCTTGGGATAGGCTTAAAATTCTTTTAGCCCCCTTCTCTGTGAGTTTGCTCTCGTAGAGACACTATTTAGTCTTTCTTTGTCACTGCTAGCCATAAAATTCCACACCCCTCACTGGATGTGCTTGGCCTGGCATCTTCTTTCATGGCCTGTGGATTTTGCCTGCGTTTTACCCTCTGTACTTCATTGCATAAGCCAAAAAAACTATGGAAAATCTCTTCTGTGTTCATTGAAGGCTCAGAAAAATGGGTGGTGTGGAGTTTGAGTCACATCTTATTCCTAGGAACACTGCTACATTTGTCTTTACAAGTCCTATTGGCATAGCTACTCCAATGAGACTCTCGTTTCTTAAGTTTCTCGTTTCCAGAAACATTAGTCTCTGTTGATATAGACCTGCACTTTAGGGGATGTGTCAGGAAGGCTTTCTCAGCAATCTAGTGCTGTGGGAAAAATGCCCCCCAACAGCTGTGATTAACTCAGCAATAATTTATTAGCCCATAGTTTCTCTGGCTCAAGAATTTTGGAAAATCTTGGCTGGGCTGTTCTATCTCAGTCAGATGTCATGTGGGGCTGTAGTCCCCTGCAGACTTTACTGGGCTGGAGGATCTCCTTCCAAGGTAGCTTCCTTACATGGCTGGTATATCGGTGCTGCCTATAGGCAGAAGGTATTAGTCCCTCAACCTGGGCTACTTGAGTGTTCTCATGACAGATGCTGGATTCCTTCCAGAATGAGTGAGCTACAGACCAAGTCAAAAATCACATATTGTTACATCTGTACTTTTCTATGAATCATACAGACTAGCTCTAACCCAGTGTGAAATGAATTATACAAAGGTGAATACTTAGACGTGAGGATTATTGGAGGCTTACCACGGTGGGCCTTCAGACTTCTGAAATTTAACTAAAAGAAAAAAAAATAAAACAGTAGGGAAGAGAAGCTAATCTTTCCTTTTTGTCGGAAGTAACAAAAGTCAAACTATGCAACAACAACAAAAACCTAAATGACCATCCCCCATTAAAAAAGAGGCAAAGGACATGAATAGACATTTTTCAAAAGAAGACATAGCAATGGCCAGCAAGCATGTGGAAAAATGCAACATTACAAATCATCAGTGAAATGCAAATTAAAACCACAGGGAGATATCATCTGATACCAGTCGGAATGGCTACTGATAAAAAAGTCAAATAATAACATATATTGTTGAAGATGCATAGGAGAGAAATGGTTAAACACTGTTGGTGGGAATGTAAATTAGTGCAGTCTCAAAACTTGCCATGCTTGTGGATCATAAGAATTAATGTCTTTAAAATGACCATACTGCATCCATAGATTTCAAACATTGCCTATCAAAATACCAATATAATTTCCTGGTATATAGGAAAAAGGAACAACAACAAAAAAGCTCAAATAGCCAAAGCAATTCTAAGTGAAGTAAAGTGAAAACAATGTTTCAAGAAGAAAGGGGCTTTTAAGAGTATTTCAAGAAAGCAGGAGAAGGGAAAAAAAGTATCCACTGGCTTGCACGTTTAAGAGGTCATTAGAAGGAAAGAACTGCTGTTAGTAGAATGGGAACCAAACATATTGTGAAGTAGTTTAAGTAGAAGGTAGTTTAAGTAGAAGTAGTTTAAGTAGAAGGGGGAATAGAGGCAGTTAGTGAAGGCACCTATTTAATAATCTAGGTCTATGAGGGAGAAGATAAGGTGGAGACATAGGACGTGAGAGCAAGGTTTCTGTTTTTAAACTTTTTGTGCGTGTATATAGCCTTCTTAGCAAGTGTAAACACTGGGGGTGGTAATTCAAATAATGGGAAGAAATAACTGGTAGAAATAGACTTCCGTGTAGGGTAACCGGACTAAAGTTCAAACCACAATTTGAAGAAAAGAGTCTTGAATGGAAGGAGAAATCTCTCTTCCTTGTGTCAGGAAGGAATGAAAAAAGAATGGTATTGGTGAGCTTTTTTGGTGGGTAGACAAGGTATTGAGAGATTTTCCTGTCTCGTGGTTTACCATTTTCCTGAGGAGTGACAATCTCCCTCCTTGCCAAAGAAGGAAGAAGAAAGTAGTGGGGTGAGTGGGAAAACCAGTGATGGTGTGAAAAAGCTACTGGGGGAATGGAAAAAGAAAGCCAACCAAGGAAACTGGGAATGATTCCTTGGGTCTAAATGACTTTACATGTCATGAATTTGTTTGCCTATGTGATTTCCCCCAACACAAATTAGATAATTAGGTTGATCCAAAGTTATAAGTTTATAGGTAAAATATGATAGAAAGAAGTAGATAAAATAAAGTAGTATCAGCAGAGATGTTGATGTGATGGATCATGAATTTCTGACTGGACAGTGAAGAAAGTGCTTATGGGACAATAAGCATGCGATTTGAGTTTTAATGAGATAGTAAATGGAAACAAGTGGAAAGATATTATATTTTGAATATCAATAAATTTGATATTTATAAAATTGGAACACTATATAATCATAAGTAAAGCAATTATTTAGTCACAGTTTCTATACACATTGCTAATCTTATAACTGAAACTTTTTCATTCTTGAGTTAATTTGCATTTGTTAGAATAGAAATGGCACATCTTTAAACAGTTTTACAGTCTGATATATGGATGGATGATATATTGATTTATTTCTTCCCCATCTTAGAATGTTTTTGTGCCATCTTTACATCTGAAGGGCAGTTTGGCTGAGTTCAGAATTTTTGCTTTTACATTTTCTATTTTCTGACAACTCTGTGGCATTTTATATTTTTCTGGCATTTGTTGCTTCATTCATCCTGATTTTTATTTTATTCCTTTGTAGATAATCTTGTAATTTTTACATGGATAGTTGTACATTTATTATATATAATTAAAATATTTGTCAAAATATTTTTGGCCTGGGGATCTTTGTGCTGATTTATTTTGTGGAACAGAGAATTTTTTTTTAATTAATTTTGGAGACTTCAGCTTCCAGAAGATGGAATAAATGTACTTTTCTCTATTCCGTCTGCTAAGTAAAACTAAAATCCCTGGATATTACATAAAAAAACAAAAGTAGAAAGACACTGAAAAGTAGAGGGGAAAAGGCAGAATGGCCAGACATCTCAAGATCCAAGAAGAAAAACAATGGTGATATCCTGGAGTATTATTTTTGACTTACAAATCTCAGACTTGGAGTTGAAGAACATGGCAACCCAGAAACACTAATAGTCCATGGATAACAAAGGTCCCAAGAAAGGCCAATTCTTTTTAGCTAAAGGACAAGAAAACAACAGCCTACCAAGATGAAAATAGTTTGGACAATAACTTTTCTACTGTAGTGAGAAACCACTGGAAAAACTGTGACTTTACCCACACTCACTAACCCAAGTTGAGAGCCTAGACTTCCCTCTTGCCAGGCTGTAAAGAGACACTCCAACTCCCTGACAGGTGGCATCAGAGATGGACAAAAAAAGAGCCAGACCTTTCATCTCTGCTAGGTTGGGACCACATAGGGAGCCTAAGCTTCTACCTCTGCTCAGCTGTAGCACAACCACCTTCAGTGGTGTTAGTGGAGACCACATGAGGAGAAGCAAAAATATTTTTCTATCCCCTCCATTCAGAGAGGTTTGAAACAGTCCTGCTAAGTAACCAGAACTCCCACTCTTACTTAGCAGTAATGAGTGGTTCCTTCCTTTCCAGAGGGTCAACATAGGCCAGATAGACTTCTGGCCCCTAGACTTCTACTTTAACCTAGCAATAAAGGGGTGGCTCTACTGAAGCAGAGTTAGATGAAGCCAACTAAAACAGAATGTTTAAATGTGGTTCACAGTCACACCACACAATACCCAAATTGTGTTAGTTTCAACAAAGATCACTCACTGTACCAAGAACTAGGAATATCTCAAATTTGATGAAAAAACATACTCAATAGGTGCCAACAGAGATGACAGAGAAGCTAGAATTATCTGACAAATATTTTAAAGCAACCATAATTAAGCTACTTCAACTAGCAATTATAGATATGCTTGAAAGAAATGAAAATGCAGAATATCTCAGCAAAGAAACAGAAGATCTAAAAAAGAACTGAATGGACATTTTAGAACTGCAAAATACAATACTCAAAATAATCAAAAAAGAAAAAAAGCCCAAACGAAACCAAAAAAATACTCAGTTCAATGGATACATTCAATTGTAGAATGAAGAAAAGAATCAGTGAACTAGAAGATAGAACAAAAGGGATTACCCTAGATAGACAACAGAGAGAAAATAGACTTAAAAAAAAAAGAGCTAATAAATGCAGCATCTGGGACCTGTGAGATCTAACAGTCATGTCATTGGAGTCCATGAAGGATAAAATAAAAAGGTTAAAAAAGTACTAGAAGAAATAAGCTGAAACCTTTCCAAATTAGTAATAGGTATAAATATTGAAATTTAAAAACATGAGCATATCTTGAACAAAACCCTAAAGAAATCCATGCCAAATATGTCATAATGCTGAACACTTCTAAAACTTAAAGACATAGAAAAAATATTGAAAACAACTAGAGGAAAATAACACCTACAGAGGAACAATTTGAATTCTAGTGGCTTTCTCATCAGAAATCATGGCAGCCATGAAGGAAGCAGCTCACTATTTCTCAAGTGCTGAAAGAAAAGAATCGTTACACAGAACCCCTTACCCCATGAAAAACAAACCTCCAGGCATGAAAAAAAATGCAATTATTCTCAGATGAGGGGAAACTAAGAGAATTTGTCATTAACAGACCTACCTTAAAAGAATGGCTAAAGAAAACTCACTAATAGAAAAAAAAAAAAGGATAAAAGAAGGGATCTGAAACTTAAGAGAAATAGGAAGGAAGGGAAGGGACCATTATCCTTTATAAATATAGAAACAAAAATCTTTAAAATACTATCAAATAGAGTTCACCAATAGATGTAGCATAAAAAGAATCACACCATGACAAAGTGGGCTTTATTTAAGGGTGCTAATTTCAATGTTTGAAAATGAAAGTTTGTCTCTGTCTTACTCGGACTTTGGTAAGAATTTTGTGATACCTGTATATCAATTTGGGGGGCATTGACCTTCCACAATGGTTATGCCATATTAACAGGTTTTAGATGAACAATCACATGATCATATAAAATGATGAAGAAAAAGCATCTGACACAAAAATTCATCCCTAACATGAAAAAACCCTGGGAAAAGGAGGAATAGAGGAAAGTTTCTTGAACTTGATAAAGAACATCTACAAAATTCTGGAAGTTCTAACGAAAGTTAGAAGTATGAACAATAAAAGAGGGAAAATAGGCACACAGATTAAAAAGAAAGAAAAGAAAATGACATAGCTTACTACATAGAATACCCTGAAGAATCTACCAATAATTCCTAGCATAAATAATCGAGTTCACCAGATAGGAGAGCAAATGTTAAACATATCTGAATCAATTGTATATCTATCTACTACCAGTGAACATGGTGACACCAAAATTGAAAATAAAGTACCATTTATAGTCTCCCAAAAGTAAAAACAAAATTCTTAGGTGTAAATCTAACAAAACATGCATGGGGCTTGTGTCCTACAAACTGCAGAAGGCTGGTGAATGAAATCAAAGAACAAATACATAGAGAGATATAACTATTTTCATGAAGTGGAAGACAGCATAGGAAAGAGGTCACGTGTCTCCAAGTTGATATATGTTTCATGTAATTCCCACCCAAATCCCAGAAAGACAGACAAGCTTATCCTAAATTTTATATGGAAACGCACAGGATCTAGACTAGCTTACACATTTTGAAAAGAAGAATAAAGCAGTAGGAATTAATGTACTCAATTTCAAGATGTATAACTATGGTAATTATGACGGTGTGCCATTAAAGAGCACATAGACACGAAGACCAGTGGAATAGGAGATAGAACCCGGAAATAGACCCCACAAATAGGGTCAGCTGACTTTTAACAAAGGTGGAAAAGCAATGTAATGGAGGAAGAGAGAGCCTTCTTAACAAATTGGGCTGGAGAAATTGGACATCTAAGGTAAAAAAACAAAAAACAAAACCCAAAACACATCTTATACAAAAATTTGCTAAAAATGTATCACATAAAGCTGGACATGGTGCTCATGCCTGTGCTCTTAGCACTGTGAGGCTGAGGTGGGTAGATCTCCTGAGCTTAGGAGTTTGAGACCAGCCTGAGTAAGAGCATGACCCTAAAAATAGAAAAAATCAGCCATATGTGGTGGTGTATGTCTATAGTCCCAGCTACTTGGGAGGCTGGGGCAGAAGGATAGCTTGTTTCCAAGAGTTTGAGATTGCTGTGAGCTAAGATGATGCCACAGCACTCTATCCAGAGCAACAGTGAGACTCTGACTCAAAAAAAATTTTTTTTTCACATACTTAAATTAACTATGAAACATAAAACTATAAACATTTTAGGAAAAAAACATACGAGAAAATCTTTGGGATCTAAGTTAGGCAAAGAAATTTTGGATTTGACATCAAAGCACAGTCCATAAAAGGAAAAAAACTAGTAAATCCAATTCCGAAATTAAGAACTTTCCTCTGGGAAATACTTTGTTAAGAAATGAAAAGACAACTACAAAAAGTGATAAAAAGAAACTATCAAAACATGCAACAACTTGTATGGATCATTAGGGAATTGTGCCAAAAGAAAAAGCCAACCCTGGGAGGGTACATATGTTGGGATTTCTTTCGTACATACATTCTTGAAATGACAGAATCATAGAAATGGAGACCAGAATAGTGGTTGCAGGATTTAAGGAGAAGATGGGGGAGGAAAGGAAATGGTTGTGGACGTCCAAGGCCAACTTGAGATTTCCCTGTGGTTACAGAACCCTCACGATGAAAATGTGTCTTGACTCTTGACTATCAATGTCAGTATCCTGATTGGGAGACTGAATAATAGTTTTGTAAGATATTATCATTGGAGGAAACTGGGTAAAGGTTACATGAGATATCTGTGTATATTCTTAAACTACGCATAAATCTACAGTTATCTCAAAATAAACATTTTAATGGAAATCAACTTTATTGAGGTGTAGTTTGCATATAACAAAATTCACCTTTTTTCAAATGTACATTTTTTTTTGAGAGGGAGAAAGAGTCTCATTTTGTCACCCTAGGTAGAGTGTCATTGTAGCTCACAGCAACCTCAGGAGGATCCTCCTGCCCTAGACTCCCAAGAAGCTAGGACTATAGGCATGCACCAGCACTTCTGGCTAATTTTTCCTATTTTTATTAGAGACAGGATCTCACTCTTGCTCAGGCTGGTCTTGAACTCATGCGATCCACTCACCTCAGCTTCCCAGAGAGCTAGGATTAAAGGTGTGAGCCACTGTGCCTGACCCCAGTTTGAGGAGTTTTGACAAATGTATACGTCTGTGTAACTATTACCACGATCAAGATATAGAACATTTTATCCACCCACCAAGTTCCCTTATGCCCTTTTGCCATCTTCTCCATCCCAGACCTTACAATTTGCAATCTGTCACTGTAAGTTAATTTGCATTTTCTGGAATTTTGTTATTTGCTTTTAAACTACATGTTTAGACCTTTATTTAGATCAGTAAAACTTCCTTTGATAACTAACCACTGGTTTTGTTCCATTTGTCCTTGTTTCTTAGTTTGAAAATTCTATTCTTTTTTTTTAGATTACAGTTTTGGATCTCTGTCCTGCATGTCCATCATCTTCTCTCTCACGTCATTTTCACCTCTTTGTTTCTTTCCTGTTTGTAATGATAGAACTTTTCATCTCTGTCCCCTAAATCCCTGATTTGATTTTCTGTAGAGTGGTGTATCTGTTACTATTACCAATATGGATTCTATACTTCCCTGTACTCAATCTTTCTTGAAAACCACCCATGGAAAAAAAAAATAAAAAAAAAAACCACCCATGGACTCTGTTGCTCTTTTTGCTGCCCTGACTCTAACATCTCATGGCCTTTCATACTTTAGCTTCTTCTCCTTGGATGCTATTTCATCTCTTTGTCAACATTCCCCCTGAACCACTGAGTCACTTCCTCTATTTAAATCTTGCCTCAAAATTCTCTTTTCCTTTTTTAAATTTATGAATGAAACTCTCTGTGAGAAGTTTTGTGGCTCTATTTAAGGGCACTATGTAAAGCTGAAGAGTATTATACAACCATCCATAAAATGTGTAAGTGAAGTACAACATATAAATGGAGGCAATACAATTCATCAACTTGTTTTATAGTCACCTATCACTTAATAAGTATGAAGGGACTAACTGCATTACATTTTTTCATGCACAAAAAACAATCTTTGAGGCAAAACTACCTATGCTTTGGAGACAATCATGATCCAAAATTGTATGCATTGTGAACTTAACACCGTTGGAGATAATTCCTCCCTCAATTTTACCAAGGGTTTTTGCTATCTTAGAAGATATTACAGATATCTAGAAACTTCTTCTACAACTCTATGTCATTTTTTGTGAAAGTCAATTAAGACAACAAACTACCACAACAATAACAAATATGAAAAGCATTCAGATTTTAAACTTTCAAAAGTTCTACAAAAGAGGGGGGAGTGAAAGAACAATTAAATATTAAACATTATTATTAAGGAAAAAATGTAAAAGGCTTAAAATAAGAGGCTATTCTTTGATTTTTGAAAGAATAAGTTTTTCATTATTAAATTAGTAGATACTATTCCTTTTTGACAAATATGAATTTTCTTATTTATTTATTTTATTAAATCATAAACACATAGATCATGTATACATTAATGCATTAATGGGGTACAATGTCCTCATTTTATATAGAATTAGGAATGCTTACATCACACTGGTTAATATATACCTCATCTCGTTTACTTAATTATTGTGTTAAGACATTTATACTCTATACCAGGCATCCTCAAACTTTTTAAACAGGGGGCCAATTCTCTGTCCCTCAGACCATTGGAGGGCTGGACTATAGTTTAAAAAAAAAACTGTGAACAAATTCCTATGCACACTGCACATATCTTATTTTGAAGTAAAAAACAAAACGGGAACAAATACAATTCACACCAACTCATGTGGCCCGTGGGCCGTAGTTTGAGGATCCCTGCAATGGTGACTACAGAAAATGGAGACTCTTATGGTAGGATATAGTCTGAGGAAAAATTCATTACCTTGTAATACAAGCTCCTTATTATAGCCGGTTGCCTAATTCTGATGCTTTACTTCTAAGAAATATAGCAGATTAATATCACCTATCACAGAAGAAGTCCTTTAAGGATAGGCAGGGCCTTCAGTTCAAAATGGCATCATAATCACATTTTAGGATATGCCTTTTCCTACCTCTCTAGGAAGGAATATTCATGAAAAAAATAGAAAACACATAACAGGTACAAAAACCAAAGATAATAACGAACCATTTGAGAGCCACAGAGGAATTCCTGCCAACATAGCAAGAAAGATGTTGGATGAAGGCCCAAAATTGTGGCCACTGAATAAATGTTTCTAATTCTTAAAAAGTATAGCTTTGTCCAATGGAAAACAAAAAATAAATAGGAAAACTTAAAAAATATTCTAGTTAAAAAGTAGATACAAATTCTGATTGATCCAAACAGGATATTTTTTTTAAAGGGGAAGGTGGTTTTTATAGGAATAGTTTTCAAAAATTAAGTAAGTACTTATTATAGTACTATTAGAATTGATATTAGATGGTAGTAAAAACTATAGGAAATCAAATGAGTAATTTAGGAGACATTTTTTCATCCATGGTGTAGAAGGTGGGGAAAGTGCTAAATATTAGAAAAGTAGTTTCTCATTGGATCTAGTACTTAGAAGGTAGAAGAAAGTGATCAAGGTTATGAATTAAGCTATGACTAGACTATTAGACTAGTTGAGAAGGGAATAACTAGTTTTCTCCTGTTAGATTATTATATTTAGTTATATATATATAAAATCTTCTAATGTATCATTACATATATGATGTAATATATGTATAGACTACACACTGCCTACATGCACAGGCATTCACGTGTGTAGGAACTGTGGTATTTAAGAAGAGGAATGTCAAACAGTTTGATGAAAATGTTTCAGATTATATATGAAACCAGCACATTGTTTCATTGTGCAACTCCTTGATTGCACTAATGTACTCAGCTATGATTCAACAATAACAAAAAAGTAATAATAATAATAACAATAAAAGAAGAGGAATGAGTAGTTAAGTGTGAAAGTTTAAAGTAGGTCCAGACAGAGACAAAGACAAAATGATGAGGCCTGAATTAATAGTACACGGGGTGCTTTAGGAACACAAAACTTAGAGGTCATGTATGGCCCCTTAACCAAGAATTGGGGGTCAGAAGTGATGAATATGATGAAGGATGTGTGGGAGTTAGCTGGTCAAAAAGTCAGAGAAAGTGCTCCAGGCAGAAGCATTTGGCTGCATGTCTGGAGCTGAAAATCCTTAAGAAACTGGGAGAAATCCTGTATGGCCAGGACCCAGAATGAGCATGACAGTTAGGAAGACAGAGAGACATCAAAATGGAAGGGCTTCTGACAGATGAAGCTGGGGAGCAAGAAACAGGTAAGAGATACAGAACACGGGAGTGTCTGGAAAACAGCCAAAAGTGAGGAATAATCAAATGATGTAATTAACAGTATGTGGTAATTGATTAGATGTGTGCGGGGTTGGGGCTTACTTTGTAAGCATCCTCCGCTTTCTAATCTAGGAAAGGGACTGATAAATCTTACCTCATGGGGTTATTGTGAATAAAATAACAGATATATTATGCTTGAAAACATTAACATATAGGATTTAAATAGGGTTACTATTATGGTTGTTACTTTATCAACAGGACAGAAATGGAAATGCATTTCATGAGATCTTATGCAAATTTTTATTTCCCTTTCCTGGGCTAAATGGGAGACGTATAAAGGTGTTCCAAAAGTCACCCCCAAAGTCGACACACAGAGAGAAAATAGGTAATTGTAGCTAAACGTACCTTTATTTACAAAATATTCATTACAAAATTTTATAAAATATTTTCTATATGTTGGCCATTTTCATGTTCCCTCTTTGTAAAATCTGTGAAATAAATGCTTGGGTGTTATTCATGGAAGCAGTGAGAATTCAAAAGGAGAAAATACTTCATGTTTTGAAGTTGGCTATTTAGTTTCATACAAAAATTGTTGAAGGAAACCAAACACACAAACCCAAAGACTTTAGAACAAATATTATGTGTGTTTGGGCTGGGGGGTAAAACTGGTCATATTCTTCAACACATCATGTCCTGAAATACACACAGAAGTCGTTCACCTCTCCATGTTGATTCTGTATGTAATGAAAAGTACAAAAAATGTGTTCATGAAAAATAAGTTGTCACAATCATTTAAAAAATATTTTCTTCTAACACCACAGCTTTTATAGGTATGTAATTTGCATCCCAACAGCCAACAGTTAAAACAAATACTTCACCACTGTTTAAGTGCCTTTAGGTACTTAAGGTTCCAAAAATTTGCATTCATTAGGAATGTTGTCAGCTGCAAGTAATAAAAAGCCTAGCTAATAGTGGTAAAAAAAAATGGGGTTTCCTTTAATCACTTATCAAGGTGGTAGGAGTTTCCCAGCACTAATTCACTTACTCAACAGTGTGGCCAGAGATCTTTGCTCTCTCATTCTATTCACTCTAAAGGCCTTTGCTGTTAGCTTCTCATCCTTATGCTGGAGGCAACCCAGCTGTAAGATGGCTGTCTCAGCTCCAGATACCATGTTCAAAGCAGAAACATGGGAGAAGGAGCTGTGTGAGTAAACTCTGTCTTCATACCTGCCCCTTTTACTGGAAAGCTTCATTTGTAGACTCCTCTTTATAACTCATTGGTCAGAACAGGTTTCATGGCTGCTTCTAGCTATAAGGCAGGCTAGTAAGAAAGTCAATATCTTTCTTTTTAAAATCTCTGTAGTACGGGCAGTGCCTGGGGCTCAAAGAAGTAGGGCACCAGCCCCATATGCCAGAGGTGGAGGGGTCAAACCCAGCCCCGGCCAAAAACTGCAAAAAAACAAAAAATATCTCTGTAGGAGGAGTCAGTCAAATGTAGATGGAGTTGAAAATGGTATCCTGTTAGCAGCTGTATCTGTTGCTATTAATATATAATTATTATAAAATGTAGTAGCTTTAAATGAAGTAACTATTATCTTTCAGTTTCAGTCTGAAATGCAAGAACAAATTAGCTTGGGGTCTCACATGAGTTTGCAGTCACCTGTTGGCCTTGACAACAGTCATCTAAAGGTTTGGGCAGCAGGAGCTGCTGACATAGCTGGCCAGCTTGCACTGGCTATTGGTGGTCAGCTACAGTTTATTTCTATTCAGCCTCTCCACAGGGCATGGCAGCTGGCTTCCCCTAGAGCAAAATGCTTTAAGAAACTATAGCTGCAGTAGCTTCGATGACTGCTCTCAGAGGCCACACACCATTATGTCTAGAGTTTTCTAGGTCAACCTTGTTCAATATGGAGGCAACCACACCAGATCATGGCTAGTAGAAGGCAAGGATCATTGGTTGCCCTCTTGGAGACTGGCTACAGTGGCAAAGATCTAGGTACTACTCCTATTTTATCTCCTAGTCCACATGGTGTTGCATTTTGGAGGCCATAGTGACATTGTTTATAGCTTTTTATGCTCCCTGTCCATGAGCAAGATGAGTGAATATGTGATGAAGAAACGTAGAAGCTTGATCTAAAGTCATATTTAGCTGACAAGAAAGAATCGTACCTGCCCATGTTACCAGAAAAATCCCCTGAACCATCAGCCACCAAAATAAATAAAACAATCCACAACAATAAGGCATGAATGATAATTTGCTGGGGGGTGGGGAGGAGAAAACCTCCCAGACACATCCCTGTGTGATTTTTAATAAAATCATACAGAACATTTTGCTTTAGTAACAGAGCAGGTGACATGAATTGTTTTTCCAGTAGTAAAGTGTTCATCTAGTGTATCTACATGAGACACAGGGACAAGGAACTGTGACATTTTAAATATACTTTGTGCCTTAGGACAGCTATTTTTTCTTACATGAATTAAATATGGATAATTTGATCAAATTAATGACACACTGTAACCAATTTGGTTTGCTTGCCTCAGGTTTTTAGGCTTTTAACTACTATTGTAAAAAATGTCACATAAAAATAAAACCAAAATAAATTAATTAAATGAAATTAACCAGTATATCTGTCATAGTTTTTAGGTTCTTTGGTTGATTTTGGCAGTCACCTATAGTTCCAGGCAATAGTTACCAAGAATTCTTTGAATTAGAGGTTGGGCACAAGACTACTTTCAAGAGCCAGGCCACCCTTCTGAAGGGTTCAGCCTTTCTGGCTTGTCATATTCCTATGCCTCATTTATGCACAGGTAGAAATGTCTCTCCCATCTATTTATCCAGTTCACTATCTTGACACTAATTTCAGTGATGAAAGAGCATTTCCATTATGCTCCAAAGCCCCAGGTGTTTATAGGACTTGAAAATAGCTGAAGTCTGTCCTGTGAAAACTGAATCTGGAGTTGTCCTTCTGATGAAGATTTTTCCCATGCTGGTTCACCACTCCTGGAGTGTGTAGTCCCAATTACTCAGATAACCAGCCCAAAGGTGGGATTAAAACTAACACAGACATATCACCTCTCTGTGCTGGAGTCTTTTGAAGAGGAGTGCACTCTCATGACAACCATTTATTTAAAAGGCTGGAGAGGTTGCATCCTACCACACACACTGCCTTTCTTTATGCCCGTCTCTTCCATGAAGAGTATTAATGGTGAGTAATTAGCCAACTTTCCCCACATTGCTTCTGTTTTGGTGGCTGGAAGCAGAGAACAGTCTGTCTGGCATGGACAATAAAAGATAAAATAGCAATAGCCGATGAATATTGGAAAACTTATAATAAAAAGTACACATGTTGAGGTAAAGTCCTGAGTCCAAAGCAAAATAACTCATGAATTAAACCTTAGTTTGTTTTTGTTAAATCTCTCTTCTCTTTTCCAAATCCCATTTGCTATCCTGGGATTGAGTGAGTCCCTTATTAGCTCCAGTGTTCTCCCATGATGGAAATTTCATATCCAGTCTAGACAGTGCCTTAACTCAAAGGTACTTACCATAGTGTAGCATTTTGTGTCACTATATGAAGGTATGCTATTTCAGTTTTAAGGTAGTATTGCTAATATCTCTTCCTCTCTCCTAAATTAAAAGATTAGATGAAAAAATATATAATGTCATGTTTTCAGCTTTTTTAAGGAACAAGTTTACATGAGATCATATGTTAATCTCCACGAGTTTATTTTTACAGAGAAATGCAATCTTTTTTGCAGGACAGAATAGAGAGGAAGGATTTACTGTCAGAAACACCTAAATACATAGAGCAGTTTTACTGGGTTTTTTTTGGGGGGAGATGGGTCATTGATAATAGATGGATTTTGTTCTATTTAAAAAAAATTAAAGTTCACTGTTTAGCACCTACAAAAGATTCAGGATATATTAAATATTATGTTAAATAGGTGTTAACTTTTTAAGCAAGAAAAAATTCAGCAAATAGAAACAAAAAATCTCAGTATGGTCAATGTTAGCATCTGAGAATCTCTCTTTGGCTTACTTATGAGTGTTACTTAGAAGTCTGTCTGAGGCTCATTAGGCCATTTAAAATCACAGGTCTATCCATATGTAGACCAAATGTTTAAAAAAGGATTGCACACCCACAAAAGAAGTAAAAGACAAATAAAAGGCCTAAACAGCTTCACCTTGAAAGTCTCAGGGTGCATTCTTTTCTCAAAAGGCAATTATATTTTACTCCTCTCCCCACCTGGGTTGTAACTACTCCTTGTTTTATGAGATTTTATAGGGAAAAATAATCCCATATTTCACACTGGTACAATCTCAGTCTGAGGGGAATTTTGGTATCATTGATGATTGAAAATTACTTACCTCCCATTCTGCATTTTCCTGTGCTCACTTTGGTCACAGTGACCGAAGTTAACAGGTCCAAATCTGGGATGTGGCCAATGTAGATATGGCCATTCTACCTGGAGATGGCAATCTACTAAAATAGGAGTACAGTAGGTGAGGCTCTAGGGGCAGTAATGAATAACAAGATGAGACACCATATCCAGTTTATCACTGTGATCCAGTCAACATCAGATATCATGCACTCTTATATTAGGAAAATCCATGCACTTGCTTTAAACTTGAGCAAAATTATAAGTGTATGTTTCCACCAACAAAGGACAACAGAAGACCTGTTTGTGAGAAAGTAACTTTGCAATATCCTCATCTCCCTTTATGACACTCCTCAGATACTGAGGTCATTAAGGCAGTTGGTGATATTAGGAAATACATACAGTATTTGGTCTTTGGGTTTTTGTCTGTTTCCTGGCACACAGCTCCTAAAACCTGTGGACTCTCTAGAATGATAAGTGTTTTGTATATGCTAAAGAGATGACTGGTAGCTATGCAGTGCCTAATCAGGCATGTCCAACCATTTCTTTTTCTCTGCCTCACATTGGAAGAATAGAGTCATCTTGGGCCATACATTAATAGGAACAAACACAAATGAAAGTCAATTAGCTAAAAAAAAAAGTCCATGCCTACTTTTCAAGCTATCTGACACCACAGACCGCAGATAAATAAAAAAAAGTCCTCACAAATCAGCATGCGGCCCATGGGCCACAGGTTGGACACCCCTGCTAGGTAATCTTTTGAATAGGGGTGGGTTACATGAAAGACCAAGGCATGGTTAGAGGGTTGGGACTTTCAGCCCCACTTCCAACCTCCAAGGAGGTGGGGGCTGAATTGAGTTGATAGCAGTGGCCAATGATTGAATCAAGAATGCCTATGCAATGAAGCCTATAAAAACCCCAAAGGACAAGATTCAGGTGAGCCTCCAGAGAGCTCACCGTATCTAGGTTCTTGCAAAATAGCACCCGGGAGCATTCTGGGCCTCTTCTCCCATACTTCATCTTGTGCCTCTCTTCCATTTGGCTGTTCATCTATCTACTTTGTAATGTCATTTATAATAAACAGTAAACGTATGTAAAGTATTTCTCTGGATTCTTGAAGAGTCCTAGCAAATTAATCAAACCCAGGAAAAGGATTGTGGGAAGCTTAATCTGATTAACTATGGCAGTCAATCAGAAGTACAGATCAAAAGTATAGGTTAAGCCTCCTTAACCTGGGGCTTAAGACTGGTATCTGAAGTAGGGTATGATCATTGGGATTGAGTTCTTAACCTGTGAGGTCTAATGCCATCTCCAGGTAACTGGTGCCAGCGTTGAACTGAATTATAGAATGCTCAGTTGATGTCCACTGGAGAAAGTGATTGCTTGGTGTATGAGAGGAAATCCTTATACATCTGGTGTTAGAACTATTGTATTGAATAGTGTAAATAGTAAGAAGTTTCTTTTTTTCCTATATATTTTTAAGGTTTCATGGAAAACCAAGGTAAGAAACAACAAAAAAATCCCTGTTCTCTAGGAGGAAAGAAGGAAGGAAGTTAATATTTTGTTTGTATTAACTTAGCTAATCACATGTTTGATTAATCACTAGTTTGACTTAGCTTTGATAATAGTCTTTATCTTTTGTTTTGTTTTATGAACATGGACCTAACTTTTTGTGTCCCCAAAAGGAAGAAATCTATTTGAAAATGAAATGTGAATATGCAGTGTGAAAATTCAAAGGGTCAAGTTTTTTCTATTATTGTTCTTTCAAAAGATTTTAGACCATAATAGTACCAAGTCAATCGTGGAAATAGGATTCTTTGTAGTTTGTAATTTTTCAGATTATTTTTCTTGATTTTCATCAGTAATCTATCCTTTTAAAACTTACTTTAGATGACTTTTCTGCTTGAAATAAAACTCTTAGATGTTTTCTGTAAATAGAAATTTTAATAGCAGCAATTTCCCAATTCTGAAAAAATTCCAAGAGGCTTTTATGTTCTAGTTAAGAAAGCTATCAGGGTTATTTTCCTCATTTGCTGGGTATCAGGTTGGAGTGAAGGGCAGTTTGCACCCTTTGTTAATGTGTGTTTATCCCTGAAACTTCTGCAATTGCTGCTTTGGAGAGGGCTCTGAGAGCAGGTTAGTTTTTCCACCTGTGCTCAAGACCACCACCTTCCTCTGTGCAGGGCTGACTCATGAAGTCCAGTCTGTGCTTTTATCTCAAGTGCTTAGAAATATTTAAATTCCATTGTGAACACATCCCACTGGCTGGATGCATTTGAGGAATGGCTCTAATAGAAGAATGTGGAAGAAATTTGGTTGTTTGAAGTTCCCTTTTCCGCTCTGGGAAACTTCAGACTTCTTGGCCAAGCTCAAAGTATTGATCACCATGTGATGTGTCAACAGATATACCATCACTTGAATCTCAGTTGACCTTGCTTGATTACACTGAGAAGAGTCAATCTCTCTACTGAATTTTAAGTTCATGTATTTATTCAACATATTAAGTGTCCACGTTTACTCTCAGTTTTTGTCACTAGAGTCGGTAACTGCAGGAAATGGTTTAGGATTTGGCAGTCTATATTAGTTTTCTGTTATGACCATAAGGTACCAGAAATGTTGTTGCTTTAAACAGAACAATAATAGTTTTGTAGGTCAGAAGTCTGACATAGCTCTCACCAGGCTAAGATCAAAATGTTGGCAGGTTGCATGCCTTTGTGGAGGCTTTAGGGGACAATCAATTTCCTTTCTCATTTTGGTTGTTGGCAGGATTTGGATCCTTGTGGTTACAAGACCAAGGTCCCTGTTTCTTTGCTGGAGGTCAGCTGAGAGCTGTTCTCAGCTTCTAAAGGCTGCTGCGTTCCCAGGCTGATGGTCCCTTTCCTTCATCTTCAAAGAGGAGCAAGGGCAAGTGAGGCCCTTCTTGTGTTGTATCTCTCTTGCTGCAGCCAGTTAAGGGTAATCCAGCATAATTTTCCTATATCAATGTTTGTAACCTTAATTACGCCTAACTTTTTGTTATGTAAGGTAATGCCACAGGTCTCAGGACTAGAACATGGCGTCTTTGGGGGCCCATTATTCTGCCTCCCACAAAGTCTCTGTGTGGCTGGGGGATGGAGATGCGAAGAAGCAGTCATGTTACTTGGAGTCTGGTTCCCAGACTCTACCCCGCTCTTTTAAAATCCTCCTTTCTAATTTAAAAAACCATTTTATCAAAGTATTATACATAAATGGCTTAAAGAAACAAATATATTCCTAGGTTTATAATGAAAAGCAGCTTCACCTTGTGACACCTCCTCTCTCTAGAGTCTTGTGTCCTGAAAACTCTTAAGGTTGTTTCCATGGCTAATTATCTCCATATTTCTAAATAACATAATTAATGTCGCTATTTCCTAATTTGTTTAGGATTTTTGACATTATTTATTCTGTCCTGGGGACAATGAGGATTCAGCTCTCTGCTTTAATATCATCTCCCACAATGCACACAACCTACTTCTCATCCTCCTTTTCCAATACAATTGCTTATATCGCTGTTCTATAGTGGTCAGTGTTTACATTACTATGAGTATATAAATGTTTCTTATAATCAAGGCTTAGTGTCTTATGAGTACATTGTATTTTTAATGAATTTAACAATTGCCTTCATTTATCCATTGCTTAATTTTTTATGTTTGTTCTACTAGTTCTGATTATAAATTCTCCACTGCGCCTTAAAACTCCCTGATAAGATAAGATAAAATCAGGAAATCTATCAGTTAATATTTACCTAAAGACATCTCTCCTGGAGCCCTCTATCCTGTCATTTTAATGTGAATAAATTCTCTGTCGTCTTGCTGTTTGAATGTCTTCCTGAAACATCCCCTCATCATTGACTTGGGCTATTTTCTAGAACTCTATTTTCCTATTGTAAAAAGATTCATAGGGCACAATTTATTAGAGACTTTGCATATAGGAAAAGTGCTTTATTCTGTTTTCCCCTTTGGTCTGTATTTCACCAGATGTTAGTCCCTATTCTACCTTGAGAGTTACTGTTGAGATGCCTAGTGCCATTGTAATTCTTTATCTTTATTTTATAATAAAGGCTTAGTGTCTTATGAGTAAGACATAGGAACATAAGTGTTTATCAACTAGTTCCAACTAGTAGGATGGTAGGGTCCTCCCCCCCGTTTTAAAAACTTCTTGCATAATCTTTTTATATCTCTGGCTATTTTCAGTGATGTACCTTAGTGTGGATCTTTTCCCCTTCGTTGTCCTATTGGGATATTCTTGAGCTCATTTAATTTGGAAATTTTCTTTTTTAATGTTATTTCTTTGATCATTTCATACCACAGCTTAATCTGTTCTTACTTTCTAGATAAATCATCCCACTTTTCTATCTTACTTCCTATTACTTGGTCTTTTACTTCTTCTACAACTCTGTTTTACAGCTCATCTATCAAATCTTATGTGCCCATACCACCTTCTTCCCTGAAGAAGAGCATCTTGTTTTTATTTTTTATTTTTTTGGATACAATGATTTACCTGAGTAAATGCTGAATAGTTGACTTATACTTTTCTTCTGGTCCCTGGTTACCTATACTCTGTTTTCTGTTTTCTTTCTTTACTTAACTTTGTGCCTCTTTTCATGTCTGAGGCAGTATGATGTAGGCTCTAAATCTGAAACTGAAAAATTGTGAGATTGGCTATACATCTTAACTTTGTTTTTATACACTTAAGTTTCCTTGCTGAAAAACAAGAGTAATAGTGTTACTTATAAAGTTGTTTTGAGGAGAAAATAAATTTATATGTATATGTGAAAAACATCAATATGTATAAAGGAATTAATGAATTAATTTGGTTGAAAATTTAAAATGTGCCTAGAATGGTACCTGACACACAGAAAGACAGCCCTGGCTCTATTGAAACTTGAGAATGTGGTGCTGACACCCTGACTGGGAGCTTTGTATGTGTGAGCAAGACTTGTTGACAATAAGACTTGTAGGCCAATAAGGTGGAAACTAGCTTTCTCATTGAGGGACCCCCAGTATCAGCATCTGTGCATCTCCTCTCTTGGCCTGTTCTGTTCTCTAGAGTGAAAATCTTCAAATGTCTGCCTTTGGAGTTTAAGCCTGGTTGTATGTGTTCCAGGAACCAAGTTGGGAACAGGCTTAGGAATCTCGTATTTGGCATGTGGATTTTCACTTAATTGTCCAATTTTCTGCATAGAATATGCAGGATCAGCTGCGGATGGTGTTCCCAAATCCATAGCTTCTATGTTCAGCTTTTCTAGAAAGCTGAGGGAAGAGTGGTCAGCTACTTACAAATGTTGAGCTAGTGTTCGTGCTTTTAGCTCTATTTCCTATCCCCTCCTTTCTCAGGTTGCTAGTCTAGTCCCAGGGTTCCTCTGTTGGAAATGACTTTTCTCTTATTGGCTCCACCTCATCCCATAGTTCCAGCCTTTCTTGTCTTTTCAGTTATTACTCATCCACTGCATTTTCAGCTTTCAAAATGTTTTCACCATCTCTCATAATCTGTGCTTTCTTTTTCTCTTTTCTTTTTCCTTCTAGGTCTATTCTTTTTTGTTTTTATTCAGAGTAATACTGGGATACACCCATTTTGGTGATATAATTTGCTTTTGTACATTTTAAGTCAAAGTTATAAGTGTGTCCTTTCTCTACATTGTGTGCATTATACCAGTTAGGGGTAAAGTAACTCAGCGCCTCCTCTCCCCTCCCACCTACTTGATTTCTGTTGAGTTTTACTTCTATTTGTGTACATAAGTGTTGATCAACTAGTTCCAATTTAGTATTAAGTACATGTGGTGTTTGTTTTTCCATTCTTGTGATACTTTACTTAAAAGCATGGTCTCTAGTTCCATCCAGCATGTTACAAAAGATACTAGATCACCATTTTTTATGGCTGAGTAGTACTACATGGTGTACATATACCACATTTTATTAATCCACTCATGAATTGGTGGATATTTGGGTGGTTTCCACATCTTTGCAATTGTGAATTATCCTGCTGTATACATTTGAGTACAAGTATTTTGATAAAATTTCCTTTTCTTCTCTGGATAGGTACACGTCCCTAGGAGTGAGATTGTTGGATCAAATGGTCTACTTTTAGTTCTTTGAGTTATCTCCATATGACTTTCCATAGAGGTTGTACTAGTTTGTAGTCCCACCAACAGTGTGTAAGTGTTCCTTTCTCACTGCATTCTTGCAGCACTAGTTACTGGTCTTGGGCAAGAACACAGGTTTTAATTCACAAAAAGGGTGGAGGGTTTTAAAGAGATAACTTGTGAAAGTTATAACTTGAAAAGAGATTAACTTCCTTTGAAAAGTTTCTGTTCATGTCTTTTATCCACTTTTTAATGGGGTTGTTTGATTTCTTCTTGCTGATTTGCTTGAGTTCTTTATAGATTCTGGTTATGAGCCCTTTATTAGATGTATAGGATGCAAATATTTCCTCCCTTTCTATAGGCTGTTTTTTTACTCTATTGATTGTGTTCTTGCCTATGCAAAGACTTTTTAATTTGATGTGATTGCTTTTGGGGTCGTCTTCATAAATTCTTTGCCTAGGCAAAGAACTCTATAAGAGTTTTTACAACAGTTTCTTCTAGAATTCTTATAGTTTTATGACCCAGGTTTAAATCTTTTATCCATTGTGGGTGGTGAGAGGTGCAGATCCCATTTCAGTCTTTAAAACGTTGTTATCCAGTTTTCCTGGTATCATTTATTGAGTAGGATTCTTGTCCCCAGTGTATGTTTTTATCTGTTTTATCAAAGACCAGATGACAATATGAGGATGTTTTCACTTCTGGGTTTTCTGTTCTGATCCATAAGTCTAGATTTCTGTTTTTGTTCCAGTGCCATGCTGTTTTGGTTACCATAGCCTGCTATCATAGCTTGAAGTCTGGTAAAATGATGTCTTCTGCTTAGCTTGCATTTTCTATTTGGGATCTTCTCTGGTTCCCTGTGATGTGTAGAACTATCTTTTCTAGATGCGCCCAAAATCACATTGGTATTTTAATAGGGATTACATCCCCCAAAGTGATTTATAGATTCAGTACAATCCTGATTAACTTAGGTCAATTGTTTTTTTTTTTAAAAATTCACTTATTCTCATTTTGGTGGACAGTTAGGAGGTTGTAATAGGGCTATGATTTTGTTACTGATAGTTTGGTACTTGTCCCTGAGGCCAAATCAGTGAGAATGAAGAATGAGGACAAGTGGTTTGAGAAAAAGGAAGTAGATATTTAGCCAGGCATTGTGGCAGGTGCCTATGAGTCCCCTACTTGGGAGGCTGAGGCAAGAGGATCACCTAAATCCAAGAGTTTGAGGTTGCTGTGAGCTAGGATACCAGGGCACTCTGCCCAGGGCACAGAGTGAATTGCCAGCAAGTGAAAATGGCAGGGGACCAGCATCACAAATACTGCTGTCCTGTTTTTAAGCAAAAATACAGGGCTTTATACTTTTGCGCAGGGGGGTTGGTGTTCGGGCTTGGGTCTAACTGACCAGTGTCATGTGTCATGGTTTCAGGCTATCATTTTTAACTATAATTGGTGGTTTTGGTCAACTTTATTTTTGGTGACAAAGATCTTGTGACTGACCCTTATCCAGGCAATTCTGTTGAGCCATCTTCTATGGGTTAAGATACTAGAAAACAAACAGCAAAAAACCATTTTTCTGCCCCTTTAGTTACTGGTCTTGGGCAGAAGCACAGGTTTTAATTCTCGAAAAGGGTAGAGGGTTTTAAAGAGATAACTTGTAAAACAATTCATTGCCTTTTTCAGATCTTTACCTCTGTTGCAATTTCTTGAGTTGACTTTCAACTTTACTCTAGCTACCTCTTAGAGAGTAGCAGTTTAACTTAGCTGCACCAGTAGTTGATGCCCCAATCCTTACTTTTTTTTTTTTTAAGAGACAAGGTGTCATTTAGGCTTGGTGCAGTGGTATAATCGGAGCTCAGAGTTCATTGTAACCTTGAACTCCTGGTCCTCAGGCAATCCTCCCAGTTCAGCCTCCCAGGTAGTTGGGATAATAGGAAGTCACCATAATACCTGGGTAATTCTTTTGCTTTTTAGAGACAGAATCTTTCTCTGTTGCCTGGGCTTATCTTTAACTCCTGACCTCAAGTGGTCCTCCTACCTCAGCTTCCCAAACTCAATCCCTTCTTTAAGCTGCTGTGCCTTCTAGCTTTTTCTGGTAACCATTTGGCTCTCATACCCTCTCTAGCTTCTATGTTCCTTATTAAAGAGCTCAGGAACCACTGGATTCTTCTTCCATACCCTCATAGAGAACTGAGAACGGGAGGTGTGTGCCCACAGTTTTTTCTTCACACAAGCACTATACTAACCGGAGCCCTTTCATACTCTATTGACATGGGGTACTCCAGCAAATCTCTGTTACTCAGTAATATCTAGATGAGAAGCAAGCATTGTGCCACCTACACCAATCATACTTCACAAGACTTATGTCAAGCTTCTTAGGAACTTTTCTTCAAGCTTCTGTAAGGACAGCTCTAAAGAGCCTTCCACATTCTACAAGTCAGCAAGCCTTCAGCAGAGGAGAGGTGGCTATACTTGGAAATGGAGGAGATAAATTATTTTTGTCCATTTCTTTTGTGTATATTTGGAATAATAGGTCCAGAAATTATTTTATCCATCAATTTATTTACTATGCAAGCAATTTGGTAACGTGGAACAATTCATCCTTTAACAGTGTTTATTGAATATTCAAGATGTTAAGACTTAATCTGGAAAGTGTTATGGAAATGTAAAATCTTAGTAGTATTCTTAATGCTACAGTAAGTAAATATTAGTTATATGATAAACAAAGACCTTTGGACTGCCATGGCACAATGAATCTTGGCCTAACAGGCACAATTTTCTGGATTATGTCCATGTTGCAATATTTGCGGTTAGAGACCCAGTCTCTCTCTCTTACCAAAATTCCTGAGTCAGCAGGACAAAAAAGAGGGTCTTCTCTGTTACCACAGATTTAAAGTGAAATGTTTTAAGATCTGCTAGACTTTTGCTTCTGAGTTCAGATTTGCCTCAAGAAATCCTAACCTAATGGCCACTGAAATAGTAACTGACACTTCAGTTTGTCTTGAAATTATATTTGGCCCCAAGATAACTGTGTTACAATAAAAACTGTCAAAGTCCTCAGTTATAACTAAATTGTAGGTTATCATCAAACCATTAAAATGTATGTAATATTTAAAAAAGAGATAGCAAGATTCAAAATTTATGGCACACATTAGTCACAATTATATTATTAATAAAAGCAATATGAAAAATAAAAAATCTAGAAGGAAATATACTCAAATTTTAATACTAAGTGTGTTTGGGAATAAGGTTATGGCTAACTTTTTCTCTTAAATTTTTTTTGGGGGGGGGCCAGGCACAGTGGGTCATGCCTGTAATCCCAACACTTGGGAGGCCAAGACGGCTGGATTGCCTGAGTTCACAGGTTTGAGTCCTGAGCCTGAGCAAGAGCAAGACTCCATCCAAAAAAATAGCTGGGAATTGTGACGGTTGCCTTTAGGCCCAGCTACTTAGGAGGCTGAGGCAAGAGAATCCATAAGCCCCAGAGTTTGAGGTTGCTGTGAACTGTGGCAACTCAGCACTCTACAGAGGATGACAAAGTGAGACTGTCTCAAAAAAAAAAAATTTTTTTTTTCCTCCAATTCCAAATTTCCTGTAATGAAATTTTGTTCTGAGTTAGAAAAAATGATTTATATAGGTCCATGTCAGAAATTACTGAATTATGAATAAATTAATATTAGCATATTTGTAGGTGAAGAGTATTTAAATTTTATATTTATGCATTTTTTAGAATTTTGGAAGAAATAAACATCCTAAAGTCCTAAACTGAACTCTGAAAAGGAATGGATTTATATAAAGGCCAACTTGAAGGACAAGGTTAGAGCCAGGGTGGGAGTTTTATAGGTGACTCTTTCCAGTGCAGTTTATCAATGAAGGAAGAGTAGAAAACTCTTTAATTCTCTGAGACAAAGACCCAACATTAGGATGGGGGTGGTTGCTTACTCTAAGAGGGTGAGGTGGATGGATTGCTTGAGGTTAGGATTTCAAGACCAGTCTGAGCAAGAATGAGACTCTGCCTCTACTAAAAATAGAAAAACTCGCTTGGTGTGGTGGTGGTTACCTGTAGTCCCAGTTACTTGGAAGGCTGAGACAGGAGGATTGCTTGAGCTCAGGAGTTTGAGGTTGCTGTGTGCTAGGCTGATGCCATAGCACTGTAGTCTGGGCAACAGAGTGAGACTCTGTCTCAAAAAAGAGAAACCAAACCAAACCAAACCAAAAACCAAAGACCCAACTTTATAAGTTTTTAAAAAGCTTGAAGATACGCTCAGAAAGCTGCAAAACAGCATATGTTCTCATCTGTGCTGCCCCTGGTTTTTCTCTGTGCATTCACTCATTTGGGGCCCATTAAGTAATAGAAGAAATAGACTTGGCTGGAGCAGATGCCTTATTGTTCTACAGAAGGTGAGGTGTCTGATGGATGACAAGTAATGAATCCCAAAATTTGAGGGAAAATTAAAAAAATGATAAGGGAATCTCATTCATCATTTTATGTCTGAATTTAAAAGAAAATCATAAATTTCCAAGTAAAGAGAGAGGGGCATAGCTTGGAATGTCACTTTGGAAAGAACTGAAGATTTTCATGAGTAATTTCCCAAGGAGAGTATTTAGCAATGTCAATGGAATAGCAGTCCTCTCCGATTTAAGACACAGCCTTTCTACTGCCCCTGACATTCCACAGAGACAAAATTCTCTCTTGACCTATAGTTCCTTCCTCCACACTGTGTGAAGGGAACCATATAGCAATGGTGGAGAATCTTTTGGTGGAATTCTGCTATGAATAAGACATACCATGCCAAAAGGAACATTTCCTACGAACAGACCAAGTCTTTTAGCTCCAACTTGGATTCTTGTACAGCCAAACTGTTGGGCTTTTCTCACTTAGTTGAGTGGTAGTGGATTGTGGAGTGTGGGTGTGTGGATAGGAGGGTAGGGAGTCAGGGGAAGCTTATAGAATGAATTATAAGGATTAGCTATGCATATTATTTTGCTCAGGATACTCTCTTCTTTAATTCCCATGATTTACCCCTGTGGATTTTCCACATTTAAGCAATAAGTAGTCACTGTAAATTACCAGTAAATAGGATCTTCATGTCAAAAACCTAAAGTACTTCAACAGAAAGGGAAATGAATATTTTACTTTCTGATCATTGATGCATATGGTCACCATACTACCAAGAATTTCAAATTCACGATTAGATACATGGATTTGTTCTCTTATGCATTTGTAATAGTGACATAAAGGAATCTTCATATTTAAGCCTTATTGTTGAGTCAAAAGGGATGCCAAAAACATAAGGAACTTAGGATATGGGCCAGGGTGGTAAACAGAATGGTTACAATTTGGTTCTCTGTGACTGTCACTTTAAAAGCTCTTTCAAAGACTCATGTTTACAGTATCATTACATTTATGAACAGGAGTGTTTTTGTGAAGAGGGTTGACTTCTGCTCAAAAGACAGTTTAGAAATGTCTCAGAACCTTAAATAGACTTTCTCTTCAGTCACCTTTAGATGTGCTCTATAAACCAAATATTATCATTCGTAAGCACTGACTTTTACCCATGGTTAATTATGTTAATTATTGCCTAATATGTTAATTACATTAATATGTGTATTACAACTAATATGCTAATTATTAAAAATCTACATTTTCATTGGTCTTATTGTAAATCACATTAATTATTGAGAAAGAGAGAGAGAGATAATGCAAATCATTCATATCAGCATTTAAGCAGAAATTTTGGTTGGACCTAAAGATTGTAATTGAAATTCACCACAGGCACTGTCAAGGTCTGCTTCTCCTCCAGTGACAAAGGCAAGAGCACATAAAGACCTAATATTCTTGGGCTTTTTACATTTGATTGTCTGATAGAAAAACAGAAAAGAAGGATTTGGGAAAACTAATGTTGGAGAACTGATGATCACTATTATCTCACTCTAAGCTAAAATGTAAATGAGACTGCCAGAAAACTAATTGCTTAATTTATATGAGAGACCTTCTTATTTATTTATTTGTTCATCTTTAGGACTAGAGTAAATCCAAAGGTTTTCCCCCTCAAAGCCATATCATAGTTAGAAGCTCTATTGCTTACTGATCATGAACTATCATAGTCAATGGGATCTGAAAAGAATTAAAATTGGCAGGATCAATAATTCTCCCCCAGAAGACAGATCCAGCTTTCTAGTGAGTGTAGAATCAGAATAACCATGTTAGATGTATCAAAAGTAAATGGGTCCAGGTCTAGATGACCTGTAAGATCCACTCAATGATGGTGATGACTTTGTCACCAGAACCATAAATTATGGAAAGTCTTGGTGTAAAAGCCCTACATTCATCTCCATACTAGTGCCATCCTTGACATTGTGTTTGTATCTATTCAAGTCAAATGGATGTCTCCCTTTCTTAGAGTCTGCCAGATGTCTGTCTCTCTTAAAACTTGTTATTATAGCTCAGCGCCTGTAGCTCAGTGAGTAGGGTGCCGGCCACATACACCGAGGTGGCAGGCAGGTTCGTGCCCAGCCCGGGCCTGCCAAACACCAATGACAACTACAACCAAAAAATAGCCAGGCATTGTGGTGGGTGCCTGTAGTCCCAGCTACTTGGGTGACTGAGGCAAAAGAATCACTTAAGTTCAAGAGTTTGAGGTTGCTGTGAGCTGTGATGCTACAGCACTCTATTAAGGGCAACATAGTGAGACTCTGTCTCAAAACAAAAACAAAAACAACTTGTCATTATAATTCTCTTTTATCCAAACTTTTTTTTGTTTTTGCAGTTTTTGGCCAGGGCTGGGTTTGAACCTACCACCTCCAGCATATGGGCTGGCGCCCTACTCCTTTGAGCCACAGGCACCGCCCTGTCCAAACTTTTAATAACTCCCTTCTCCTATTCTAAGATGAGGAAACAAAATGGGTTTTGGGAGAGGAGGAATAAAAAGAGAAGAAAATCTGGACAGAATTCAAGAGAGACATAAAAATTGTTGAGTATTCACCATGTAGCAAAGATGTTTATAAACATTTCTCATTTGATTCTTATTTTAAAAAGACCGTTTCTTTCATAAATGAAGAAGCAGAGGTTCATAGAGTTCTTCCCATAGGAGGTATTAGGGCCAGACATCAAAAATTATGCTCTCTCACTATACCACTCTGCCTTATCTGTCCTGGTCACTCATAGGTGTGTCTCAATAAACCCTCCTGAGTGTCTATTATGTCTCAAGACTGCTGGATGCTGAACAGAGATAGGGTATGATACAGGGTAATAAGTATTATGATAATGGTTCTTAAAGAAATTGAAGGACATAGACATGATAACAATTCTCTGTTACAAGGAGCACAGATATTCATGTGATCTAGGAAAATTACAGTGAAGATGTAACATTTCAGTCTTTCTACTAGAATAAGGGTATGAGTCTGCCAGATTAAGGAGACAAAGGGGGGGGGATAGAATAGGGAAAAGAAAGAAGGTACTACAAGTTTCTGAAGTAAGACAAAAGCAGACATTTGAAACCTTGGAAGTCCCGATTCTATGGACGTCATATTATAGTCAGTGAAAATCAAAAGGGTCTGTCTGTTGCACTCTCTACTAAGAGAATGGGATTCTTCATGGAGGGGAAAGTGGATGATACAAACAGAGCTGTAAAGTCTGGTTTTGGGATAAATATTCTACTATGTGGACACTGTCACTAACCCCTGAATAGTTCACAGAGCCTGTCTTCTTGCGGGGCAGGGATAGTGCTAGAGGAGTCAGAAGTAAAAGAGATACAGAGAGAGAGGCAGATCAGGCACCACATTGTACTTCATTTTAAAACTCTGGAAGAATTTTCTAAGCCTCTTTTCCTTCGCCTGAAAGCCACCTGAAATGGACTCATAAAATTCTACCAGTGAGACATACAGGGGTGGTGAGAGGAGTACATTCTTGAGAATTTGTTGGGTATGTTTGGTTTTCAGATAGTCATTCTTTATGCTAAGAGTCAGAGAGCGATCTGATTAAATTGGAGAAAGAAGAGTTTTAGCTGGAGTGGTAGAGTTACTTTGAAATCCTATCACTTCATCCCTACTTTAAAGGTGCTGGGTAGAGGGAAAGTGCTGTGGATGCCCCAAGGAGGGCCACTGACACCTACTTCTAGGACTAAGAATGTTCTAATCTCTGCCCTAGTTGCCATTATTTCCTATGGTAGGAAAGATGACTCTTGTCTTCACCTTGATTTCCCAAGTTTGGATTTTGGCCTGTGATAGTTCTTTCAAGTACTAGGGCCACCACTTATGAGCATGTGACCTCAGACAAGTTAATTTACCTAGCAAAGCCTCACTTTCCTTGTGTGTGAGATGAGAATGATGGATAGTACTTGACTCCTAGGCTCTGTGTGAAGATGAGATTATGTGAGAAGTAGAATTGATGGAATGCTTACATTGTATCTGGCTCTATTCTATGTGCTTTATGTGCATTCATTCATTCAATTTTTAAAGCAGTAACCTTATGAGGTAGGTACCATTATTATCTACATTTAAAAGATGAGGAAGCTGAGAACCAGAGAAGTTAAGTAAATTTTTGAAAGTCGCACAGACAGTTTTACAACTAGCTGGCATTAGCCCTCATAGAGCTAGCTGGTTCCAGAGGTGATGCTGTTTGGCTATTGTGCTACACTGCCTCCACATAAGTGTGAAACACTTAGGCACGTTTGTTGGCAGATATAACCATATAGAATAAAGATTAACCAGTAAAGAAACCCTGGCTTTTCCACATGAGCCTCATGTTCAGCATTATCTTTCAGTATTAGAATTGTTCAACCTCATTTTACCTCAATAACACGTTAGCTAATATTCACTTCTTCACCAGTCCAGTTGCATGAACACAGTTAAAACATTGACTATTTCCATTACCTGGGAAAGTTCTAAGGACTGGTGCTTCTTTCAATCATTGTTTTAAAACAATTTCATTTTGACCTCACAAAAGCATCGTCCTGCCACATTCTCACCATACATTTCGAAAGGATTCCTACAGATCAAACAGATTAAAGACTCCAGGATCCATTGTATAACTGACATGTATCTAGATATTTCTTGGAGTATAATTTCAAGTGAGTACATCATTCTTATCAGCCATTGCCTTCAAGTTGTAAAACTTGAAATCTTGATTTTTGACTGGCTTCTTTTTCACTTTCACTAAAGTTTCTGTTAAAGGCCCCAATGTGTGAATGAGGAAGATTACCTGTAGTCCTGAACCTACCAACTTGTTTCTATCCTGTAAAAAAGCTGACATGGAGAAAGTTCAGCAAGGATGTCAGGTCTGCCCTAACAGATCTGTGATGGTTTGCAAAGCATGTGGTCAGGCTCTTGGCAAACCCTGGGGAGGGAAACTTCTCCAGCTGCCATCACCCTCTTGAGCTTGGCACCTTATGAATCGGTCCCTTAGCGTGTGTGTATCTCAGAGTCAGCCTGGAATAAGCTTCTTTTTCAATGTAGGGCTTTTCAGTTTTGTCTTTAGTATTTCCTCTGCAGTAGAAATTTTATTAACGTTCATAAATAAAGTTTTCCACATACTGTCATCTATCTCTCCTCCACCTAACTTATCCCAGATTTTCTGGGGATTGTCTGAAAATGATGCACATTGTTGGTGAACAATTTCTACATTGTTCTTGCTGTTCTTGGATAAATCAATGAGAAAAATATGAATTTGTCATCTTGTGGTCCTGTTAAAGAAACAAACTAAAGAAGATATAAAATAATTCTTCCCATCAGTGACCAGATCCTTCCTTTTAGAAGATATCACTGCCTAGGAAATAGCTGTGAACTTCCTGAGATAAAATGATCACTTAGTCCCTAGGAGTAGTGGGATGAATCTGGGCCAAATGGCTTAAGACATTTTGGGTGAATGGATAGACCAGCATCACTTGGTCACTTGGTCAGTTCTAGTTGCTTTGGCTTGAAGAGCAGATACGTTCATGCTAACTGTCCCCTTGGTTTTGTCCTGCAAGTCTTGCTTTCAGAATGAGTACTTACAGAGCTTTGTGGGAGGGGATCATATTTGCCATCTGCACCCTAATAATCCAAATACTAAACTACCTTATGCTGCCTTGGACTTTCACTATTTTAATCATGTATTATATTAATATTACCTACCTAACCCCTTATTAAAATGTAAGCATGTTTTGGGGCAAAGTAGCATTTGAGTCCTAAGGATAAATGGGAATTTTGGTGTGAGTTCCTTCATGCTAGGGGTTCCTAGTTATGGTGCTAGAAGAGAGGGTGCTGAGTGTTGAGAAGAAGAAGGGAGATGAGAGTAGAAGTAGGTAGCCCAGTTGGGCAATGAGGGGATTTCTTAACTGAGCAGGATAAAGGGACTTGTTGAGAGAGGAAAAGAATGGAAACTTCACCTGTTTCCCAGCTCTGCTAAGAGTCAGTAATTTGTGCAGTTCTTCTTTTTAATAATAGTAAATGTTTTCTTATTTTCATATATAGATGTTAAAATTAACTTATTTTGGCGAGAAAGAATCTTAGACTTAGTCTCATAAATTGGAAATGATAGTTATTTTATAGTATTATTGGGTTGTTATTTGAAAAAGTTATATAAAGCATTTAGCAGAGTCCCTGACCCAGAATAGGGTCTTAATCAATGTTAATTTTCTTTCCTGTAGTTAACTGGGCAAAAAGTTCTGATAAGTTTTCATGAAGTAATAATGGACTTAAATGATAATAAAGATAACCACAATAGCAAGCATTACTGAGAGCTATAGGAACTTTTTTTTGACAAATACAAATATTTCTATTCCATTGAGATGGGATCTTTTAACCTTAGCACTATTGACATTTGGATTAGGGATAATTATTTATTGGAGGGACTGTCTAGTACATTATAGAATGTTTATCAGTATCTGTATCCTCTACCCACTAAATGCCAACCGGGATCCCTTCACTCCTATTTGTGACAATCAAAAATGTCTCCAGTCTTATCAGATGTCCCTGGGGAAGGAAACAGCATCCAGTTAAGAACCCCTGCCTGAAGGAGATGATGGAACTGAGACCTGGAGAGGCTGAGAAAGCAGAGCACCACCACAGAACGGTCATCTGTTTACTGCTCCACACTGTGCAGGGTGGACCACCCTGTCCACCAGTCCTCTTCTCTTTCTCTAATTGCTTATGTCTACTGGACATTTACCATGTATTTGGTGTGTAGACACTTGCCTGCACTTGTGTCTAGCAACTATCTGGTAATATTTCAAATCACTCGTAAACTAAGTCTACATTCATCCTCATACAGCCATTAGACAGGAATTATAGAAAAGGAAACGGACACCTGTGTCTTTGTAGCAGGTGTCTCTGAGCCAGTAGGTACATGTGAATAGAGGTCAGAGGTTGGAGTACAGGCATAAGCTTAGACTAGGAGTCCCCATTTCAAGGGACCCTTCATTTCCTACTGGGGCTGAGCAGCCTCATCTCATCACTTCCTCGGCTCTGTCTTTTGTTTGGAGTAAGTAGACAATCCTTGTCTCCAAGGGATAAATAAATAATGTGAAAAGGCTCCAAAGTGCTTCTCACCCATGTGCTGTTGTGAAATGCGAATGACACCCAGAGCCTAGACTAGCCAAGTGTATCTTTGTTTCCGTGCCCATCCTGCCTGATGACTTGGAGGCATTACTAAAACTTCCAAATTCCAAGTTTCAGCTGCTTCCATCTGAAGCAACAGAGTTGCTAGGAACATGTGAAAATGTCATTAGATATTAATCTTGTATTTCATTCTCTCCTGCCTGTTGACATCAACTCTTTCATGCTCAGCAGCATTTTCTTCATTACTTCATAAATACACGAATATTTATCACTATCAGGAAAAAACACACTACTGTTCACAGTGACTGTGACTGAAAAAATGATAATAAGCATGAGAGATTAGCATGACTCAGGAGAGTAAACAGTTCAGGGCCAGCAAACCAGAGTTTGTGAAAGGTAGAAAACGACTGTTGCCCAAGGAACAACCAAAATGTTAAGGAAATGCAAAAGGACAATGTGTTGGAAGAAAATAATGAAGGGGAGTGTTAGATTGTGGTGTGTAATTAATACTTACTTAAATACCCCTGCTGCAGTACTTCATGCATAGTGCAGTGTTAGCAAATATCCAATACACATACACACACAGCTAAAAGATTCAAAAACTTCATTTACTTATCATTTAAGATCTGACTTAAAACTCAGCTCCATATTTAAATCTTCTCCATCTCATCCACAAAGAGTAGCCAGCATTTTATGGAAACTTCTGTGACTTTCCTTTATTGGTAAATCTATTATCCCATACTCTAGACTCGGCTTTTCGGGTTTTTGCTTCCACAGTGCCTGGAGAAATGTGTGTCTGTAGTAGATGCTCAGTAATTGATGGTTGAGTAAATAAAGATTGGTCAAGATAGGGATTTTTCTCTGATTCACTTTCATTTGACTAATTGGTAGCATGCACCAGGCAGGTGCTGTATTAGGCATTGGGGAACAGGAACATCGTATACAACATGTGGTCTTATCAGTGGTCTGAGATGGTGGCTGTAACTGTACCTTATTTCTCAGCAAGCCAGTCAGCTGACAAGCTTTTACCTTGCTGCTCACAGTGTGTCAGCCATTTGCAAGGCCTCTTAGGACACAAGGCAGAGAAGTTAGCAGTGAGTCCTATTTGATGTCAAACACACTGTGTTTGATGTATGTCCTAGATTTTTTGAAAACAGAGAGGAAGAGATTCTGGCAGTCAGTCATAAGTTCCCAGGTTATGTGAGCTGCGTCTTAAAGGTTGAGTGAGAGCTGCTCCAGTGGGCTCCATGGGCCCAGTACAGCAAGAGCAGGTCCTGGAGATGGAGGGAGAACTGGTGGGATGGAGGCCTGTATGTGGCGGGCATGGCTGCACAGGTTGAGGGTCACTGGAGGGGTCGTGGGTGTTCATGTCATCTGCATAACACAGGTATCTCATGCCAGATAGCCTAAATCCAGGCAGTTGGAGGTGATTGGGAGGGGGAGGCTGGAGGAAGTAGGCAGGGATGGATTTAGTGGCTCAATGTGCCTGGTGCAGACAGGGGCTCATCCCTGGGTCACAGAAAACTTCAAGGGTAGATTGCAGACGCCCCATGTGTACTTGGAATGCAATGAGAGGGAGTTGAGGCCACTGTTTCTCTCAGGGTGAGCCTCCTTGTGTGGGCGGCATCCATCCAGAAGGACGAGCGACTGAACCCTGCTATTTGCTGTGGAGAGTTCATGGATGCGTTGAGGTATACTAGATCAGGATATTGACAAAATCTTTTCAAGCAGCTTACTCTTTTTCTCTTGGACATTTCCTTTGATCTCAAAGTCAACCTTATCTAATTGGTTGCTAAGATTGGGGTTAGTATTCAGTTAGAATTGAAACATTACATTTTACTATCCAAATAATTCCTGAGTTAAAAATGCTTCCAACAGCTTATGACTCATACTTTTCAACTCGTAGATGAGAAGAGGAGAGGTGGGTGACTGTGAATGCCTGTGATTTTGGTATAGGCTCAAGTGCCACCAAGCTCTAAATGTGATTTCTGGCCTGCTAGAAGGACCCTGACACTCCCAAGTCATTTCAGACTTTCCAACTATGCCTGAAATTAAGAGCTACATCCATTTAGATGCAAGTTCATTAACTTACTGTGATGAGTAACATTTTAAATTTCTATAAATCATGTCTTTTATGTGTTTGAAAGATTTGGGAGTAGGTTTTGATAGGTGGGAGTGAGGATTGAGAACAAGAGGTTACATGGGGGAGGCACAGGGAATTTACCTAGTTTGCAATTTTGTATCAGATTTATTCATTTTGGTTCAATGAACATACTGCAGGTAAGCTATGGTGCCATGTCCCCAAGCCACCAGAGGTGGACCTCCCACATTCTTTGCCCTCACCAAGGTTGCTGACCTTTAGGAACACAAAGATAAGTTTACATATACAGGGGATGTCACTCACAGCGTGGTGAGACGAGCTGCTAAAGGGGCCCAGAGGTGCAGAGCTAGTCGGCATGTGTATGCAGGTGGGACTGGGTGGGCATGCAGGGAGAAAGAGTGCTCAGGACATGCTGACTCAAAGTGGACAGTGGACACTGAGTAAGAGGCCTCTGTGTGATAGCAGCTCTGCCAGGATAGACTGTCATGCCAAGTTGTGCAAACCCCAGAGTTGGCATCTGGTCTACAAAACTAGTGTGACAAACTCTCCCCATCTCCCTCAGTGGTCTGTTGTAAAGGTCAAGTGAGCTGCTTAATGTTAATGAATTTGAAATAGATGAAGGTGAAAAACACAGTGTTGTAGCACATACCATTTCATATTCACTACCATAGTGATAATTAAAAAACAAAATGAAAATTGTTATGAAAGATACAAAGAAATGGGCACCTTCATACATCATTGATGGAAATGTAAAATGGTGCAACTGCTGTGAAAAACACTTTGGCATTTTCTCAAAAAGATAAACCTAGAGTTACAATACAATCCAACAGTTCTATTCCTAGGTATATATGCAAAACAATAGAAAATATATATTCATACAAAAACTAAAAAAAAAAAAAAAAAAGAAATAGATGAAATAGCATAAATGCTATTAATGATTTGCTTGTTGGCAGAATCAGAACTGGAACTCAGGCTATTTGGTTTAACCCCTGCACTCTGTAAGCCTTTCTGAAACTTTTTTCCTCTTTTCACTGGAATTTGCTTTATTGGAGAAATCTTTTGGTTGCTGTAGGCAGCTGCATGTGTCTTTAGATTTTTAGAGAGGGGTGGAACAAGGACAAGGAGGAAGAAGATGACATTGATAAGTGTGGGTGGAGAATTCTAAATTTCATGAGTCAAATACAATTTTTGGGACTCTGACTGAAGATATTTGGAGCCTCTTTGAACAACCGCCTTTACACCTGTGTTTGAAATTACATAGGGTAGCATATACTAGCTCAGTGGGCCCACCCTTACATTATTAGTCCTATCTTAGAAATAGATATTCTTAATGTTCTCAGGAGAATTTAGTTTTTCCCTAAAAGATGGATCTGTGCAGGCCTTGCTTGAGTGGAACCTCACATTGTAGGATGTAAGTGATCATGAAATGAGAGGCCTAAGCATTAAATCTATTCAGGGAACTCATAATGGAAAACTCCCCAATATACCATTGTTTGAGTAACTTGGAAACCAGAAGGAGATGTGCCAAGAATGCTGAGGATTTTTGAACAATTTTCCATTTTTTATGCTTTTGAATCAATTATTCGTGTTTTTATTGTGACTAGAAATTGACAAAATTCAGAGAAAATGCTCTATGGCTTTCTACTATCCTGGAAGACAAATGAAAGAAACATATTTACTAATTATGTTGGTTTTTTTTTTTTTTTTTTAGCTAAATCTTGGCTGCTGTTAAAATGTATTTGTTTCCTGATTTCTGACAGCAAGAATTCAGATAGCAGATACTTTCTGAACAGGTAGTATATTTTGTTAGAGACCACTAGGAGGTGTGTGACACAAAAAGAAGTCACTGATTCCTCTTTGACTTTTAAAATCATGAGGAGACAAGATATGATCCACAGTCACTCACTGAGGAAGAAAGAGCCACCGCAGAAACAAGAAACCAGTCTGAAAATTATAAGCAGGGGCTGGAGTTGAGAGGGGCTCTGTTTTCCCTCCTCTTTGTTCTGGTTGGTAGTCCTGCTGAAACCTTGGCTGCTTTTATCATTATTTCCTTTTATAGTTTCTTCAGGAAAGCCCCAGGCCTCTGAGACTGGCTTCCACCCCCACTGGAGATTTTAAATGTGAAGACAGGAAACGATTGTTGGGCTTCGTCATTTTATGACACTGATGCCCACTCCCCATCCCACACACTCTCATTTGGTGCCTCCTGAAAAGTTCTGCCAACATGAAGCAATCGTCTTTTAATGTGGCTTTGGCTGAACTCATCGTCTAGGAAGTGAGTGTGGCAGGGCACCCCTATCTCAGCCACACCAGCCACTTCAGAGAGCTGAGCTCTCTGTTCATAGGCGCTGTGGGCGGTGGGCTCATCCCTACAGCACTGGGTGGCCTGAGGGCCCAATGGTGCCTCTTCAGGGCCGTCTGGCTGCACCTAAGTCCAACCCTGGCCTTTTCAGAGGCAGTTGCTACTTGCTTTTTGAAAAGCAGGTGTCCCCACAACCAATGGTTATATGCTGAATGTGTGCATAGTATTTTCTAGGCAATTCACTGGGAAATAATAGCATTTACTTAAGCATTGGAGAAATACATAATGATTAAAGGAATTTCTCAAAGTCCACAGCCATTCAGGCATTGGTAAAAGGTGAATTTCTAGATCTTTCTGCTTTGTCTCCTTAGCTCGTGTATTTTCACTGTTGAGAGTCTCTGGAATCAATTCTAAAATTGTAACATGCTCTGTCATCTCGATTGATTAAAACTTCACTGAAAAGTTGGGGGAAGTAGGTATGTGGGGGCTTCCTCCTGCTTTCAAAGGTGGAAAGAGAGTTGTGGCAGCAGTTCAGTTGTGGCCTGGGGCCAGACCCTGAGCTGAGCAGAGATAGGCTCTGAACACTTAGCCTCATTGCCCCACCCTGCTTAATCCTAGGCCAAGCTTCTGATAACCCTACCCTGACCAAAGGATGTGAAGGTATAGCTGAAGAAATGTGTAAGAAACTCACCCATTAGTGTGCGGTCCACCTGATGACATCATCACAGGGTTCAACTCTCACTTTGTTATTAGCCTTTTCTGTAAACTCAGCCAAAGATTAACATCCTAAGATAACCCTTAAAGCCACCAAAGACACGAGTGTTCTGCCTGCGGCAGAGCAATTTGAAGGCAGCAAAGCCTTCCTCAGATTATCTAGGCGGTGATAGAGAGATAATTATGAATGATCGGACTTCTTTTGCACCTTACCATTTGTACAGGATGGGTAGGCAGGCTGCTGGAACAAGTTTAGAAGAATTTTAAAATCCAGTTTCTAACCTTTCACTCTGTTGAGATGTTTCTCCTAAGGTGAAAGAAACTTGGCGCTGTTTCAGATAAGGGAAATAACAGAGTGGAAAATACACATTTTCATGTGACTTTTTCTGTAAAAACATCAAAGTCAAGAAAACCAGGTTAAGTCATTATTTATTACCTCTAAGAGCCACAAATTGCCTTCTCAGCTTCTTGGACTACGGGCAACTGTCTGCCTTTTCCCCAATGACGTTTTCAGCATATGGTATTGGTACATTAGATTTATGTGTATTTTAAAGGCATTGAGTCCACCTCACTTTCAACCTTTCTGCTTTAGGGGTCACCCTACTGTAAAGCTACTTTACTTTCATAGTGATCCATCAACACTATTATGCTCATTTTGGGGGTTGAATGAACTGCATAAGAAGGTGTTCTTGTTAATGCCCAGCAAGCACCAGTGCGGGGTTTCCAGCTCAGTAAAAGATCACTGAAATGCATTTCCTGGGCTGGTTTCTTATCCAGTGAGGCCCTCACCTATAAACCAGAGCTAAATATGGAACTCTTTTACAGTCAGAAACTATGTTACTCCCCAATCAGCCCACACAGTGTGTAAAAATATTTTTGTTCTGTTTGCATGTGTGACAGAGCCATTATACCATTCCTGCTTTACCTTCGTTAATCCAAGGAAAAACACCTAAATATATCCTCACATAATATAGTAAGAAACATGCATTCTCGGTGTATGTGTTTATGTGTCAGCTGTCTTTTCTGTGGACAGTGGGTAGTGCATGTTGCCAGGGTCCAGTTGACTGTGGTTCTTTTGGATGGATCTTCCCTGCAGAGCTCAGCACAGGTGAAGCTCTACATTTACCCATAGCATCCCTTAGAATGTCTTTTTCTGAGTTCTCTCCTACTGCAAGCTTCTCCCTGTGCTCCTCTATACATGCTTGAATTCCTTTGTGAACTGTAGCAGTTGGAGGTGCTATCTTGCAGAGTAGGTTCCCTGAAAAATTATAAACTCTTTCCACACTGTGGAAAAAGAAATCCCCCTAAAGTTTAATCACTTGCCCAAGGTCAGACAAAATAGTGATTTAAGGAGAATTTCATTCTTGGTTCCAAGAGAAAGCAATAAAGCAAATATTGTCCTCTTCCTTAGGACCAGGGTAACTGAGACTTAGGTTTTCACACTTACACTCCCAGGTCGAAGGTGGGCACACACACAAGAGCTTCTCAAACAAAAACATGGCCTTTCTCTGCCTTCTTTGTGCATTTTTCTAAATTTTGAGGCCAAGGATCAGAAGTTACCGATGACTGTATTAATTGTTGTGAGCAGGTATCAAATAATAGCAGCATGCGATCCTCCAGTGTATTTGGGGAGACAAAGTTCTAGAGCAGCTAACGGTGCACAGAGCTCAGTGCATACTCACACATACACACGGCCTAAGTATAAGAGCAGCTGACCTGTTCACAGGAGTACAGTGAGTGCCCCTTTCTGGAACACTGATGAGAATCCAGATGTAACAAATGAAACTTGTCAAGAGTCAACAAGGATGTCCACAGCTCATGCTAGAAAGAAGTGGAACCCCATACATCCTTATAGGGAATGTCAGGGTCCTGCCCCAGGAGCAGGGTCTGCTAAGACCTGCGGAAAATTATGGCAACCGACTGAAGAAAGGTGGAGAAAGAAAGTTAGAAATGGCAGTAAAGAAAGAGACAGGAGACATAGAGTAGAATTAAAGGTGGGAGCTCAGGAGTCCATTGTCCATTTGTGGGCTTCTGGCAGTGGCCCAGAGTGTTTGCGCCACTCTGATTTTATTGCAGTCTATTTATCCAGAGGGTAAGATGAGGGAGGGAACAAAACGCCAGCAGTTTCTGAGTGAGCATATCAGCTCCTATTGTTATTATTGTTAACCTTAAGGGTAACCTTCAGAAATCTGAAATCTGAGCCTTGTATTGGGACAGCCTCCTGCTTGAAATCACACAGACAGATTTCTAAGGAGGTGTTAAACTCCGCTAATTCCCTGTGGAGTAAAATGCCACCAGTGTTAATGTCCTCTGAGGAATTGGTGGGAGGGAGGCATTTTCCTCCCATCACCACCACAGAGGATCTTCCTCTGTGATAAGGGAGATAAGCTCTTCTGCCTATATCAGGGCTGGAGCTACTCCCTTGATCTCTGCCCCAGGCAAATGCACATCTCCACAATGGGTATCTGCTTTGCCTGTTTAATGGGCAGGGAATGCCCTAGAAGATGTATCTTTTCCTAGGACTTGCCACTGTCTCTTCTATAGCTGTTATTTTCCTCTGAGTGCTCACAGACCCAGCAGGGTGTTGTTTATAAGCTGTATCCCCAACAAGCTAGAATTTCAGAAAAGGCAGGAAGCTTGCTATTGATGGCTAGCTTAAATGTAAACTAGCTGACTTTGCTTGGTTCCAACTCGCTCAGCTTACTTTTTAATTTTCCTCTGTTTCTGAGAGTGCTTCCCTTTGCCAAGAATGGAGTCTTCAGTCTCCATTCTCCCTGCAGGGAATCTCTTAGCTTTGACATGATGCTCATAATATGAGCTAACTGCAGGGGCATCCAACCTGTGGCCCATGAGCTGATTTTGTGAGAATATTTTTTGCTTATCTGTGGTGTCAGATATCACCAATAGTATGTACAGACCATTTTTGGTAATTAGATTTTGTTCATGTTTGTGTATTTAACATGCACCCCAAGACAACTCTTTTTTTCCCAGTGTGTAGCAGAGAAGAAAAAAGGTTGGACACCCCTGTTCTAAAGGGATTCCCATTACTCTGGAAAAATATAGTCTGGGGTTTTTATTCAGAAAAATTGGTTTTGAGAGTAGGTGCTATTCCTTGCTGGCTTTGTGACCTTGGAAAGTTGTTGATGTCTCTGAGTTCCCTTTTCCTCATCTTTAAATGGAAATAGTGGTGTCTACCCCACAAAGACATCATGAGGATCAATAGGGGATGCAAATGACAACACCAGCTCCTCCTCACAAGTATGCCTTTGCTGACCCAATTAGAGTGGATTAGAAGCACCATAGAGGAAGGGAGGTAGGGATGAAAAGAGCAAGGAGTTCCAGCTGACAGCTGACCACAAGGGTAGAGGGTGAGTAACCTGACACAGATAGATCATCCACTATCAGAATAAATGGCCAGGCCTGAGTCAGCATGAAGATATCATTATATTACAGCTCAGAACAGAGCAATTTTCTAAGAATGGCTTTATTCCAGCCAGCTCCTGGATAACCGAGAAACTGGCATCTTAGAAAGTTTCATCTTTTTTGAATTGAATGTAATAATTATAGCAATGATGATAACTAACTCAGCAAATATTAAGTACTATCCTATGTACTTTACCTTGAACTAACTCTTTTAACCCCAAAACAGCTCATTGAGGAAGGCATGACTATTATCCCCATTTCACAAATGGTAAAACTGAAGCTCAATGAGGTAACTTTCTCAGAGTCACACAGTTATCAGGTAGTGGAGCTATGATTTTAGACCAAGCAGTCAGACTCCAGAGTCCACACTTTCAACCACTATGTAAATGACATATTAAGACTTCCAAACCTTCATTTGTCAGATAGACTAAAAACATCTGAATATTTGCCTTTTAATTTTATATTTCAAGATATTCAGAAATTTTTCATTTTTGTGTTTATATTTATTAACCCCCCCCTTTATAAAAAAAAGGATTCTTCTTTGGCAATGCCAAGTTCAGATGTTTTATACTTCATTCTATTTTTTATGCTTTCATTTACTTTTACATAGACTTTGTATTTTTGAGGTAATTATAGGTTGGTAGGAAGTCACAAAAATCATATGTAGTCCTATGTACATTTCATCTAGCTATCCCCAGTGGTTTACAACTTACATAATTACAAGCTAATATCAGCATCAGAAAATTGACACTGGCACAGTGTGTGTGTACAGTTTCATGCCATTTTATCATGTGGTTATTTCTATAATGACCACTGCCATCAAGACACAGAACTATTTGATCATCACAGAGATCTTCGTTGTGCTTTCATTTTTATTCAAAATTTGTTGAATCATCTGGAATTTATTTTGGTGTAAAGAAGAATCTATTTTCTAATTTTTTATTTTCTCAGCACCATTTGTTTTAAAAATTACTATTTTAATGCTAATTATTAGTAGAAACCATACCCTGTTGTCCCAGCACCACACTATTACAAATTCCAGACCTTTCAGACCTCAGAGCTAATGATCTGCTACATTCCTCCTAAAACTTGGGTCATGGCAGAGAGGAATTTGATTTTTATGCCATCAGAAACAATGAAGCTTAAATCAAAGGCCTGGATCACTTAACTCTGCTGCTGGTGTGAAAATATTGCCTTTTTCCTTGATATTTATTTCTGGGTCTCATTTGTACAAGAGGGAAGGCTGTACCATCTGCTACACTTGTGGTAGGGCTCCCCTCCATGGCACAGGGCCATGAATTCATACCCACAAAACTATAAGTACCTTGACTTTTATTAATTTGTATGAGGATCGAGTGAGGTCATATCTTTAAATGTATAGCCTAGGAAGAGTACCCTTTTGTCTAGTATTTCTATGATCATTATAATTTCTAATAATATAATATTTTTTACATGAAAAAATATTTTCATTTATTCATATTGGGGTATGTCTTCAATCATGATGGCATTTCTTGTTCCTTCCTAAAATGTCACCATGGTAGACTCTTAGAATTGGGGAAATGTGGTTATCATAAGGCTTGAGCATGCAGCTGATCATCAGTAAGTGAAAACATCCTCTTTCCTCTCAGGATGGCGTTTCTCACGGCAGCAATTTCTCCAGGTGGTAGTGACATCCATTCAGCAGCTTTGGCATAGGGATAACTAGTCTTGTTCCCAGAATTACGTCCTGTGAGCAGCTATCTCTAGAGACGTTGCTGAGCCTGAACCCAGAGGAAACTACAGCCTTGTCAGGGTATTTCAGGGTAGCTTTGTGTACCACTTTGTGTTTAGGAGGCTGGGCTATCTAACTGTGTTGCTCTTCCTTCTCTTTTGGGCACAGACCCCAGTCTCACTTTGCTCAGGATGAGTAGTCCTGCTCCTTAAAGGAATCCTCAAGAAGATTGTGGTTATGACACCGTTCTGATAACTAGAGAACTAATCCTCATAATCCACCCTCACCCTTGGAACATAAGAGCACTTCTCTGTTAGCATGTCCCAACAGCTGCCCTGGGCGTCTTATAGTTGTTCAAGTTATAATTGTTTGAACCGAACTCTAATAGTGACTCAGATTACATGACTTTACAGCTAACACTAAAAGAAGAACCTGCCTTTAAATGGGTATAGATTTGAATTTCCATTGTGAGCTATGAAAAGACTGCAAAAGCTACTGTTTTTTAACAAAAGGAGAGTTTGGGAAAAAGTGAACATTACTTTCTTTGCTTGAACCTCACTTTGTTTTGGAAGTGTTTTGTATGAGTGTATATGCATGTTTTTCTTCTAAGTTGTCACCATAAAACACAAGAATGATGCTGTGATTATCATTTCCTAAAGTGGCACTCCTACAGGAAATTGGGCTGCAAGAGAGGAAAAGTGTGTGTTTCCCTGAAGGAAGTGCTTGTAGAAAGCTAAATCTGGGAAACAAATCATGGAAAATGTATAAATAGACTTCTGGCCCTTTGCAATTCAGTGGTGAGATAGTACCTTTGGTCCCAAGGAAAGCAATTTCTTTCAGACATAATCCTTAAGGCATGTGAAAGATTCAGGTTTAATTTTAAAACCAGCACCTTCATTCTTCCCATAACCACTTTTCCTAAACCAACTGACCACAGACACATACACCACAACCACCAACATCGGGAAACTTACAAATGGGAAAACTGAATTTCACTTAGAAAAGTGGTATTAGGAATCTCCACCGATTTAAACCTTAAATATTGTTTCTAAGTAAGCTCTGGTGGGTTTTTGTTTCTTACCAAAGAACTGACTTCTTATGTTAAACTTTGCTTGTATTGTAAATCATAATTGAAATCCTTTTTTCATGCATTTGCAAAATACAATGAAATATAAGCAATGCATAATAGAATCTTTCTTTTTGTACTTTCAGATTAATATGGGAGTACATATAATTAGATTACATAGTTTGCTTTTGTAAGGAAACTCCAAGTTGTAGTAGCATCCTTCATCCAGGAAGTATGCAGTATACCCATGCAGTGGTGTCGGGTGAGAATTTACCCAGCCCTTTCCCCTTTCCTCCCACCCCGATACTTGAATTTAATGCAGTTGTCTCCCATGTGAGTATGTAGCTGTTAATGTACTAGTTCCATTTTAGTACTGAGTACATGTGATGCTTGTTTTTCCATTCTTGGGATACTTTGCTTAAGATATGGAATCTCCATCTTTTTTTTTTTTTTTTATGTAGAGACAGAATCTCACTTTATCATCCTCAGTAGAGTACTGTGGCATCACACAACTCACAGCAACCTCCTACTCTGGGGCTTAGGTGATTCTCTTGCCTCAGCCTCTGGAGTAGCTGGGACAACAGGTGCCCGCCACAACGCCTAGCTATTTTTTTGTTGAAATTTGGCTGGGGCTGAGTTTGAACCCACCACCCTCAGTATATGGGGCCAGCACCATACCCACTGAGCCACAGGTGCTGCCCTGGAATCGCCATCATTTTCATGGATGAATAGTATTCCATGGTATACATCTACTATAATTTATTAATCCATTCATATGTTGAAAGGCACCTGGGTTGTTTCCACATTTTTGCATTTGTCAGTTGTGTTATTGTAAACATTTGAATGCATATGTCCTTAGGATATAATGTCTTGTTTTTATTTGGGGGTAGATACCTAGTAATGGGATTGCAGGATCAAATGGTAGGTCCACATTTAGTTCTTTGTGGAATTTCTGTATTTCTTTCCATGGAGGCTATTGCAGTTTGTAGTCCCAGTGATAGTTCATAAGTTATCCTTTCTCTGGGCACCAGCATCTGTTGGGACCCTGTGATGTGGGCCATTCTCACTGAGGCTAGGTGATATCTCAAAGTGGTTTTGATTTGCATTTCTCTGATGATTAGGGATGATGAGCATTTTTTTTTCATGAGTTTATTGGCCATTCGTCTGTCCTCTGTTTCTGTTCATGTCTCGCCCAGTTTTAATGGGGTCGTTTGATCTTTTATTGTTGATTTGCTTTAGTTCTTTGTAGATTCTGGTTATTAGGCCTTTGTTGGATGCATAGCGTGCAAATATCTTTTCCCATTCTGTACGTTGTCTCCTTGCTCTGCTGATTGTGTCCGTAGCTGTGCAGAAGATTTTTAACTTGGTCAGGGCCCATTTATTGATTATTGTTGTTGCTTGGGCTTGCCAATGGGTTCTTCTTCATAAATTCTTTCCCTAGGCTGATAAGATTAAGAGTTTTTCCTACATTTTCTTATATGGTTTTTTGTATTAGATTTAAATCTTTTATCTACTGTGAGTTAATTTTTGTAAGTAGTGAGTGGTGTGGGTCCAGTTTCAGATTTTTACATGTGGTTAACTAGTTCTCCCTCATTATTTATTGAATATTCTTTCCTCCCGTGTATGCTAATGTTTTGCCTCGTCAACGATTAGAGGGCTATATGAGGCTGGTTTCATACCTACAATCTCTGTTCTGTTCCGTAAACCCATGTCTCTGCTTTTATGTCAATACCATGCTATTTTGGTCACTACCGACTTGCAGATAGCCTGAAGTCAGGCAAAATGATGCCACTAAATTTATTCTTATTTTGTAGAATTGTGTTTGGCTATTAGCATGTTTTCTGGTTTCATACAAAACGTAGAACTATTTTTTCAAGATCTTTAAAGTATGATGTTGGTATTTCAATGGGGATTACATTAAATCTGTACATTGCTTTGGGTAGTGTAGACATTTTAGAAATTATTCTTCCAAGCCATGATCATGATATGTTCTTCCATCTGTCAACATCCTCTGCAATTTCTTTTCTCAGTGTTTAGTACTTCTATCTGGATCCTTCAGTTAGATATATTCCAAAGTATTTCATTTTCTTTATGAATGTATTATATCATTGGTTTGATTCTCAGCTTGACTGTTGGTGTATATGAAGGCTACTGATTTGTGTACATTGATTTTATATCCTGAGATATTGCTATTTTCCTTACTATTTCCAGGAGTTTTGTGGTTGAGTCCTTGGGATCTTCTAGGTATAATATCATATCATCAGCAAAGAGCAATAGTTTGACCTCCTTTGACCCCTTTTGTATCTCTTTGATACACTTCTCTTGTCTGATCACATTGGGTGAAACTTCTTTCACTGTGTTGAATAGTAGTGAAAGTGGACATCCTTTCTGATTCTAGCTCTGAACAAAATGCTTTTAATTTTTCCATTAAATATGATTGGCTGTGGGTTTGTCATAGATGGCTTTTATCAGTTTAAAAAGTGTCCCATCTATGCCTATTCTCCTAAGTGTTCTTAATAAAAAAGGATGCTGAATTTTGTCAAATGCTTTTTCTGTGTCTATTGAGAGGATTATATAGTCCTTGTTTTTACTTGTTTATGTGGTGAATTATGGTTATAGATTTGTGTGTGTTGAACCAGCCTTACATTCCTGGGATGGAGTCATTATGAATTATTTTATTTATGTGTAGCTTAATTCTGTTTGCTAGCATTTTATTGAGCATTTTTACATCAGTATTCATTAATATTATTAATCTGAAGCTTTCTTTTTTTGTTGAGTCCTTTCCTGGTTTTGGTATCAGGAAGTTATTTGCTTCATAGAAGGAGTTGGGGAAGGTTTCTTTCTTCTCAGTGTTTTGGAACAGATTCTGAAATATAGGTATAAGCTCTTCTTTGAAGATTTGGTAGAATTCTGATATGAAACTATCTGGTCTGGGACTCTTTTTTCCTGGAAGCTTTTTATTGTTGTTTCAATCTTGGCGAGTGATAGTCTTCTGTTCAAGAGTTCTGTTTCTTCCTAGCTGAGTCTGGGGAGGAATGTGATTCCAGGAATTTGTATATATCCTCCATGTTTTCAAATTTCCGAGCATAGAGATTTTGTAGTATTTCAGGATATTTGCTATCTCTGTGGTATCTATTGTTATTTTCCCTTTTTCATTTCTGATTGAACTTATGAGAAATCTCACTTTTCTGTTCCTAGTTAATCTGACAAAGGTTTATAAATATTCTTTATCTTTTTAAAGAACCTACTTTTCATTTTGTTAATCTTCTGAATGGCTCCCTGGTTCTTGATTTCCTTTAGTTCTGATCTGATTTTAGTAATTTCTTTTCTCTTGTTGGGTTTTCATTGGATTTCTCTTCCCTTTCCAGTTATTTGAGATGGTTGATTGGATTGTTGATTTGCACTCTTTCTGATTGCTGGATGTGGCTCACATTTAATGTGATAAATTTTCCTCTTAGCGCTGTTTTGTAGCATCCCACAAGTTTTGATAGCTTGTGGTTTCACTGTCATTTTGTTCATGGAATCTAATAATTTCTTTCTCCATATCCTTCTTGATCCTATTATTCATCAATAGGTTGTTTAGTTTCCATGACTCTGTGTGGTGACGAATCTTTCTGTTGAAATTGAGTCTTACTTTAATTCCATTGCAGTCTGTAAAGACTGGAGGTATAACTTCTATATTTTTTAAAATTGTTGAGGCTTTATTTGTGACCTAGAATATAATTGATCTTGGAGAATCATCCATGAGCTGATGAGAACATATATTCAGTAGTATTGTGATGAAATGATAATGTTAAGCCCATTCATTCTAGAGTTATGTTTAAGTCCAGCATTTCTTTCTTTTTCCTTTTATTCTGCTTAGAGGATCTGTCTAGTTCTATCAATGGTATGTTGAAGTCCCGAGATATTATGGTGCTGTTGTTCATCTTATTCTTCAGACCAAGTAGGGTTTTAAAACATCTTTCTTTATGGTATTGTTTAATAATATATTTATACATTTGGAATAAGTGAAATGGGAATAAATTATTCCTTAGCTTCACAAAATATAATATAGTGTCAGTGACACATCCTAGCTCTCCATAGTACCTTGGAAAGTCACAGGAAGCACAGAGGTGCTCTGTGAAATATGTTAGTACTAATGTCAGTATCAGATACCAGAACTGAGACACTTCCTGGGCACTTTGTGCTGTAGTATGTTCTATGCCTACCCCATTCTGGATATCTGAGACTCAAAGCCTTTGTAAATTTTTTCTTCCCATCCGAGGTTGTCATGAAGCAAAGAGGGAAGGAACTGTGCACTGAGTGCATAGAGAGTGTACATCCAGCAGGGACACTCAGAGCTCTCATTGGATTAAAGAAATAAATGGCTAAATTAATAAACTTTCCTGGAAGCCATTGTGTTCCTCTCATTCTCATCTAGTCTATCGCTGTGTTCTCTTATCTGTGGTTCCTGATTCTCTTGCCCCACCAACATAAGCTGAACCTTGCCATCACCTGCTCAGAGCCTTCTGCTAGCTTGTCTCTATGAATTACAAGCCCCTATGAGATCAGGGCCCTAACTACCTCCAAAATTCTTCTCCTGCCACTGGCTCCATCATTTATGTGGGCTTGCTATGCCAGCTCCTGTCTCAGGGTCCTTAAACTTGCTGCTGCTTCTGTTTAGAACACTCTAGATATCCCAAGGCTTCCCTTCTTATGTTTAAGCATTTGTTCAAATACTGCTTCCTCATGGGCTTCCTTCTCCTCCTACCCCCAGTTATCATTCTCTACCTTTTTCTCCTGTATTCTTATCCCCCAAATTTCTCACTTTTCTGTGTCAGATTACATGTATTCTCTAATCAAGATGGACGTTCCCTTAGGATAATTTAGCATTGAGGCCCCAGTGCCTAGAATGTAGGGGAGCAGTGAGCATGAATACCTACCCCCTTAGGACTTCATTTCCTTTTTTCTTGTATAGTTGAACAAAAAACTATACAATAAATATCTCTTATTCACCAGCAGGGATTATGATGACATAAATTATAGAACGTGAAGGGTCAATAGAAATTATGTGATCCACCAGTTTTCAACCTTTATTTTTATTGTGCCAAAGCACATAGTGTTGTTTGATACGCTTTGGGAAAACTTCTCTGGGTATTCCCTTATTTGTTCACTCTCTTCCACAAAACAATAACCAATCCCACCCATTATTGCTCTAAGAAAGGTATTTTAGTTATTTATGATCATTGCAACTGTTCATCTTATCTTACTCAAACTCCCTAGAAGCAAGGATCTGGGTACATAGGGCCTGTCTTTAGGGAAAACTTATAAGAGAGTAAAGAGAACAAGATAGGGAAGGATCAGGATCCACAGGATGTGGTCTTAGGCAAAGTCTACCCTTGGCCTGATCGATAGGGCTCACAGGAAAGAGCTGTCCTGCTCTTCAAGGGGTCCTGTGTCTTTAGCCACTCCAGGGTTGGAGGTGATGTGTAAGTGGCTTTCTAAGCATTGCTCCTTGTTCTGCTAGCCAGTGATAAGTTACTAGAGAAGGTCTTGGGTGTAAACATTTAGCTACATTATTCAAACAATCCAGGGGACAAGTGCCCTGGCTGGTTTAGGAGGTCTGAATGGATGGTACCAATAACTTCCATTACAGGTTTCTCAGTGATGGTTACATAGGTTATAGCAGTAGTTCTCAAACTTCAGTGTACATCAGAATCACCTGGAGGTTACTTAAAACACATATATATGGTGGGGTCTCACTCCCAGAATTTTCCCAGATCCCACATAGTAGATCTGGATTGAAGCTCAAAGATTTATCCCATGAGTTTCCAGGTGCTGCTGGTGCTAGTCATGGCAGCCTGATGGACAGGCTTTGAGAACTGCTGGATTACAGCATATGAAGATTGTCTCAAAGACATTTTAGGACAAAATAAACACAGATTTTACTCCAAACGGTATTGGAAATATGGAAATAACTTCTCTTTATTGAAATTTTCTTGAAGAAGGGGTATAGCTACACTTACACTGCAGCATACTTAGCAAACTTCCTACGAAATCATTCTTAAATAATGCCCCTCCCTTCCGAGCTTCACTGTGATGACCACATCTCCCTATGGTCATGAAGCAGTCTTACATGTTAGCTATAAGGTGAATCACTTATTTCTCTCCGATTTCAGAAAATGTTTTAGAATACAAACTTAACCTTGAATTTGCTTTTACTTACAGAGAAGCAAGTACTTTGTAAATTTTTTTCTGTGGCTGGATGCGGTGGCTCATGCTTGTAATCCCAGCACTCTTAAAAGGCCAAGGTGGGCAGATTGCTTGAGCTCAGGAGTTTGAGACCAGCCTGAGCAAAAGCTAGACCCCATCTCTAAAAAAATAGAGGGGCATTGTGGCAGGTGCCTGTAGTCCTAGCTACTCAGGAGGATAAGGCAGGAGAATCACTTGAGTCCAAGAGTTTGAGGTTTCAGTGAGCTATAATGCCATGGCACTCTACCCAGGGCGACAAAGTGAGAGTCTATTTCAAAAAAACATTTTTTTTCTGCATATATTAGGAAAATATTATTTGTGATCCATCTTGCAGTTTATGGAAATAATACAGATACAGTCTCCATCCCTGTTTTATAGATAGTGAGTATAAAGCACTAAGGGACATAAAGCTTTTAATGTTTTACCATAAAGATAAGAGACCTTATCTTTGAAGTTTTTCTTCCACCCTCTTCTCCTTCATACTTATTCCTCTTGATCTTGATAATAGGATGGTTTTAGGTATTAAGGTGTGTATGTGTGTGTGTGTGTGTGTGTGTGATATTTCTAAAATCATACCTAAAGAAAAAGAAAATGAAGAAACTTTACAATCACATTAGAAACTAGTCCAGGAAACAAAGAGATGTTACAATTAGATAATTTTATCTGAATGGAGGGTCTACCAAATAATTGTCACTTACTGAAATATCAGCCTCAGGACTCATCAGAGGTTTTATTATTGTTTTGTTTTTGTTTTCCCCTGGGTACTTAATTTAAGAAAATTCCCTCCTGGAAGTTTTATTTAAAAAGATACCATCTAAAAAGAAGAATCCTCATGGTTTGCCTGTCGATTCCCTGTGTAGAGTATGAAATGCAGTCCTCCAGGTGTGAGAAGGTAAATCACTGCTAGTAAATGAGATAAGGAAGGAATGGCCAGTACTGCATGATGGCCCAAGTAGCTTGATGTTCACTGAGGTTTGGATCACTGGTTAGAGGGTCCGTGAAACTTCTAAGTCAAAGATTAGCAATCCCAAATGCCTACCAGGGACAGGCAGCAAGCAAAGGCCAATGGGCATGAGACACTCAGAGCGGTGATCACTGAAGTGCCCTAGACAAGGTACCTTTCTCTTCAGGCCAAGGGGAATCCACACTTAGCCCTGGGGCTAAAAGAGAAGCTGGACATCAGGGTTTTGTTTTGAAATGTTATGATGTAGCCACTAGTTTGTGATCTCTTTGTTAAACACTGCCACACACACCCCTCCTTCCTCTTCAGTCCTTCTCACCAAGTTCCTTCTCCCTATTCAGTGAAACCTCAGTTTGTTCACTGTGGAATCTTGTCTCTGACTCTCTGAACCACTCACTACATTTACACTTGATCTTAGCCAAAAGGCTGAGAAGTGATCACTCACTAAATTTATATTGTTTTGTGAATTCTGTTTTTATTAGAACTTTGAAACCATTGTGAAGATATTTCTACATATGCCCAACTACACCATAGGTTTGTAAACTCTTTGAACACAGTATATGGTCGCCTAAGTCTTTGGGTTCCCTGGGTAGCATCCCCAGCCCACACTTAAGTAGTACTTACAGTGTGGTGGAGGCTTTTTTGTCCCTAAAAGTCCTCACTGTAACCCACACAAGTTTCAAGGTGACAAAGAGAGATTTTACTTAAGGAGAACAAAAAGAAAGTTAGAGCACTTCTAAAGACAGTTGGAAGTGGATCCCTCTTGTGGAGGAGAAAAGGTGAGAGAGCTGGAGACACCTGGCCTGCAGGAGTATAAATACTCTCTCTGTTTAAAATTGGCTGCAAGTCTTTCATTGGCCTCTGCGCCTCCAGGCAGTATCACGGTTTTCTATTGGTCATTGATTATCTCTTTCTATTGGTCATCAGTTACGTAGGTTACTTCAGGTCCACATTCTAAAGGGCCCTCCAGACTTCCTAGTTCAGCAGGCCAGGTTTTCCTCCCACCTCTCTTGAAGCCTCTTTCTTAGTGTCCCTTCTTACTTACCACGGCCCAAAGAGGAGGGAACCGAGGCTGGGCCAGTGGGGCTCACTTTGAGCTGACCTAGTCCTAAGGTATGGGGCTGGCACTAGAGGCTAACTTTGACTTTGTAGCCTTTTGCAGTGCAGAGATTACAGCTTCTTTGCCTGATAACTAGGGATTTTAATTGATGAATCAATGAGTATTCAAATTATTCTGTACAGATTGCTAGATATTCATGTTGTAACTTTTAGGAATGCTATTTGTTATAGGGTCAATACCAAAAGAGTAGGTGGTAGGTGAGGCCTGATAAAAAATCTAACCTACCTCCCTTTAACCACAAGTAATTTCAAGAACAGATCCAGCTTCATTTTCTAGCCAAATAAAGCATATTGTGTTTCATCAGACAGAGCTGGAAAGCAGCGTACATCTCACCTTATTTATTACACATGTTGTTTTTCTTCACCATAATTTGTTGTAGAGTATTGCAGAAGCCTCCTGAAGCATAATGCAGTATTCAGGGAAACTGCCATTTGCCTCTGTAGAGAAAAGAGGAGTTCGGGATCATACAAAGCTTGGTTTGAGTATGCAACTCTTACTTGTAAAAACAAGCTGTCTGTATAAAATGGAAATATATTCGTTTCTTCCCCTGTATTTATTAGAAGTACCAATTATATATTATTCAAAAAAATGAATGTTGAATCCAACATTTTGGCAATTAGTCTTTGAATGTGGCTTAGAGAAGGGCAGAGTCTCTTCCCTGGGTGGCAGGTCCCCTAGGGGATCCTTGGCATATGCAGGTCTCACATCTCTCTAACGTCAGACTTAGGGAGCATACTTCAGAGAGTGCTGCCATGAATTTATTCCTTTGAAACCCTTTAGGTTTTCCTGCCTTTGGATCTTGGGGAGATCCCATAACACTTTTAGTGACCTAATAATAAATGATCTCCCACATCACTTTTAGTCACAAGATGTGTCTAAAATGTAATTCATATGTCAACACAGTGAAATAATAAAAATCTCTGAACTTATTTTAGAATGAAAGTTCCTATTTTTTCCCAGCATGGCCCACTTCAATTCAGAAGGCTGCCGTGGGGGGTAGAGGAGGGGGTGTGGTTGGCTTCTGTTCCATTTACTCACCTGTCACTCGTCCTGCACCCCTCACCCCAACTACCTGCCAGAGGAGGGACCTAGGAGAGTAGACATAGGGCAGAAGAAGTTTCACATGTCTGGCGTAGACCTGTCTGCAGTGGAGGCTGTCACAGGCCGGCTCTTCAGTTTGCTTGATGGATCCCTCTCAGAGGCTCCCACTCAGAAAGTCCCACAGCAGGTCCCTTGGCTCAGACAGAGCCTCTTCTGTGCCTGGCCTCTCTCAGCCCCTTCTGAATCCTATAGGTATGATAAACTTCCCATCTTCTTTTAGTTGTCTTCTGTAAGCCTCTCTGATTAAGCAGGGGGGAAGAAGGAAGAGATTCTTCTCTACCTCCATGGCCAGGGGTATTATTGCAATAAATGTCACCATATTCCAACAACTTTATACCCATGAGGAAGGTGTATAAAACCAATTTTTACCACTGCCTTGCAAGTCTTCCAAAGGTGGGCTAGAACCACAGTCACCTGTTGTTTTGTGTTTAACCTTTTTGGCCTTAACTGAAACAGCAGTGGAAATAATTCAGTTTTAATATTCTGTGCAAGTCCTACTCTGCACTTAGGCATCTAGCCATGGTCACTTTGATCTTTATCTGGGAAGTATCAGTTGTATGTAGAATTGTTTAAATTAATATTTCTTCTATTTCTTTCCATCCCTTTGCCTTCTCTACTCTCCCTACCCCACCAATCTGCCATGCCATTCTTTATATAATACTTTGCTCTGTATTCTCATCACCCTTTTGGAAAGAAGACATTTTGCCAACATTAGGGGACATCATTTGCCATCTAACTTCCCATTTGCCATGTAGAAAACCAACTGAGGTTGTTAAACTAACAAACATTTTTAACTTTATGTCACTTTCCAAGATGACATTAATTAGCTAATTTTAATTATTGAAAACAGAAAAGAAACAAAAGGAACATAACTATTCACCCTCAAAAATCAAAATTCAAAAGACCCCCCTCCCAGATGTGTTGTAACACTGATACACTGAGTTAAGTGTCCCTAATAATGGAGAGCTATGGTTCTGCTGTAGTTTCTGTTTAATCTCCTAGTTTTGCCTGAAGCCATGAAGTTGACCTCAGAGCAGGGCCTGTCTCCAGCCCCTCCTCCCTAAATGAAAACCATGTGCTTGTGTGGGTTTTCTTTGTTTTTCTTTTTAAAGTTCCTCTTTATTATTTAATGAAACTATTTAGTAATGCACAGGTCTTAATAGGGTCCACACTGGCTGTTATCAATTAAGTCTTAAGTTGCATACAACACTTGTTCTCAGAAGCAAATTTAACTCTGGACATGTTTAAAGTGATTGCAACACTCAGGAGAAGCAAGAAACTCTTCAAAGTTTGCAAGTCCAACTATGTAATACATGAAAATAATGTGCATATGAATACTTAATACTTGTGCATCTCCTACCCATCCTTTTCTTCTCCAATGAAGGCAATTAATCAGTCTAAACTCCCACCATGGGTAGTGTCACTTCTGACCCTTGTGGAAAAAATCTAATTCACCCTGAAGTTCTATTACATTCCAAAAATCCAGTGGTAATCACTTTAAGTGAGTTGTTGTGTCTCTGTAAACCTCTTGCAAGGAGTTAAGTTTGTTTAAAAAAGAAATGCAAAGGTGTGGTTTGGATTTTTTGAAAAAATCTCTCCTTTGTTCTTAAAGCAACTTAGTTCAGATAGGTCATTCTTGATATTTAATTCATTCCAGTTATGCATGAGCACTTTATTCTCAGTGCAGCAAACAGGGCAGAGATGTTCATGTGGGATGGGCTGGGGACATTTTACTGCTGTAACTTCATCTGTACCATTGTGACAGATCTAACCTGCCTTCCTGGCTTTTTATAACCCCTTCTCCTGTTCCTGGCATCTGCTCTCCTTCCCTTCAGGAACTGAATGTCTATGACTTCGTGATGGAAGGAATGTCACCTATGGCATGCTCCATCCATCAACACTCCTTATTTTCCACAAAACAAACCAAAAGCTCAACTGTCATTCTTCAGCACAGATGCTCTCACTAGGGAAGCAAATGAACTAAAGTAATTTACAGTTGTACGTAATTGGCTCTCCCCTGAACTCCAATTTTGTATATCTCTAACTTCAAGCTGTGCACCTTATCTAACTGAATATATTTGCCTACAGCAGCTCCAATTCAACATGTCTAGAGCTGAATTTACCTTTGCTCCTCTTCCTGTGTTGTCTATGTCAATGGATGGGCATCAAAATTAAATTCTACAAAGCATGCAAGCTTCAAGAAAGATAATAAGCCCAGACTGTTCCGTCTTTACGTCCATTGTCAATCAGATCCCAAGACCTAATTTCACCTCCTCACTCTATTTCCTAGCTTCCTTTCAGTTTCCCCAGACTCATCTTCTGACACCTTTGCTCTGGGTCCCTCCATGTGCTTGCTGAGTTGTCCCTATCCAGGTGCTGCTAACTCTGCAGCATCCCGGGAATTCTTCATGTGCCTCTTAACCATGATTTACTGCCTCTCCCAAGTCTTCCTGGACCATTTCTCTCTTCTTTGTTCTCCTGTGGCACCCCCAGTGTACATCAGTACAATAAAGTTTGGATTTTGTAGCACTTGTTATTGACTTATCTTTCTTACTGCCTAGTGTTTTGAGGTCAGAAACATTTTTCTATTCATCTGCTGAACATCAGTGCTCAGCACAGAGTAGCTGCTGTTAAGTGTTAGCTGGGTGTATTGATTGGACTCTGGCAATTATAAAGATTAAAAGTGTGAGCTGAATTGATGAGCTGGGTGGAGGTTGTATTCCCGACTTTAATATATTGCTAGACCCTGGTGGAACTTTACTTTGTATTGAAGCAGGGAGACTTTCCAGCATAGTCCTCTCCTACTTCTTAATTCTAGTAGGCCAGAAGAATGACCATCAGCAATGAGGAACACTGGGTTTTGGTTTGCTAACCTATTATATGTAATGTAACTGAACAGTGATAAATCAGGAACCCCAAATGGCTGGTTGTCATTTAACTCCTAAAGCTTATCTCTTCAGAGGCCCTAAACTCTGATTTCAAATCTTTTTTGTTGTTGTTGCAGTTTGGCCAGGGCCAGGTTCGAAACCGCCACCCTCCGTGTATGGGGCCGACGCCCTACCCACTGTGCCACAGGTGCTGCCCTCTGATTTCAAATTTTAACTCATTCCAAAGTCTACCTTTGTTGCTACAAATTTAATCAATCAATCAATGGATAGCTATTAAATGCTTATTGTGCTTAAGACACTGAAATAATAGGAATGAGTAATATTTAAACAGAATAAGCTTTAAGATGATATGTGAGTACAAAAAGAATTATTCAATAAATATTATTTGGGTAATTGGCTAATTATTTGTGAAAACAGTAATTTTTTGAGATTACTTTCATTAAATATTTAAATGTAATATATAACAATAGAAGAAAAACATCAGTAAGTATGTCCTATATGAAATTAGAGACATCAGTGTAAAAGTATATGGCACACCTCCTGAGTACAGGGTACAACTGCAGTAGGGACCTTACCCAATGCAAGCATTGTAAACTAATCATTGTAACCTCATATTAATCTAAAATGAAAATAATAATTGGCAAAATCATGACCATGACAGCCAAGGAAGATGTCATTTGACTATACAAAAACTAAAAACATCTATGTATCTATTAAATACAACCACAATACATAAAGGTATATGCTATGTTTTATAGAATTTAAAACCTCAACTGTGTAATGCAACATATTTTATAAGTATTAATAAGAAAGAAAAAAATGCCACCAGTTAAACTGAAGTATACCATCAATTATAAAATGTGAGTTGATTTTAGAGACATTAAATGTGGAGGGAAAATGTGCCTCTTGGAATCAGTATAGTATAGGAGTAAACTAAAAAAAAAGGACAATATGACATAAAAGTGTCTTCTCCTCACTTCTAATGGGACTGTAATTTGTTAACAATCTTACTGGATAAAACTTAGCAGTTATGAACCACAATTTTTAAAACCTGCATCCTTTTGACCCAGAAATTATACTTGTTGGAATTTAGGCTGAGGAAATGATTAAGAATGTGTATAGAAAGATTAAGCTACATATTTGTTCATTTCTATTGTATTTATAAAACAAAACATTGGGAACAATTTAAATGCATAGAAATCAGAGATTAGTTAAATAAATGAAAGCATATCTAGATCAGGCCACTACCTTCAGTATTTAAAAATAGTGCTGTAAATAAAGAATAATTTCATGGAAAGATCTTCATGGTGTGTTTTGGCTTCCAAGATTTTCATTCCAAGAAAGTATCTATAGACACAGCTATTGACATATAAATATGAATATACTGAGAAAAAAATCTGGAACTAACTTTATATAGAAGTAGTTATTGAGAGTAATGTATAATGCAAATTTTATTTTCTTATTATTTATATAAAAAGTGTCAAAAATGTATACACATTTTAAGAAAGGAAAACACTGTATTAAAATTGTAATACTCAATATAGGAGGGTGACAACTAAGTTCACAATCTTGACACCATGCACTTATGTTAGCAGCACTGAACAAACAACTCAGCAAGTTTCATAACCTTAATATATCAGTGTCGTTCACAGCTGTGTTCACGTCAATTTGTGGCGGTGTCTTGTTGAGTGGCATTCATTACTGTTGTTGTGTTTTTGTGTGCTATTGTAAGAATGTTGGAACTTAAGTTACAGCAATAAACAAACATTAAATTTATTTTTAAACTTACCAAGAGTGGAAGTAAAATCATGGACATGTTAGTCCAAGTTGTATGGGGATAATACCATGAAGGAAATGGAAGTGTACAAATGGATTAAATGATTATCTGAGGTGAAAGAAAGTGTCACTGATGAAGAGAGGTCAGGGTGGCCAGTAATAAGCAGAACTGATGAAAACATTGCAAAATTTTGTAGAATTGTTTGTTAAAATCATTGGCTGACTGTGAGAAGCATAGCAGACCAAATAAACATCAATAAAGAAACAGGAAAATCTTAACTGAAAATGACCTGAACTTTTTGCCAACAACTCACGGCTCTTGCATCATGACATTGCACCAGCTCACACAGCACTGTCTGTGAGGGAGTTTTTAGCCATTAACAAATAACTGTGTTGGAACACCCTCTCTATTCACCTGATCTGGTCCCCAGTGACTTTTTTCTTTACCTGAAGATAAAGAAAATATTTTGACGACAGTAAGGTCATCAAGGGTATAGGACAACAACTTTGATGACCATTCCAGAAAGAGTTCCAAAATTACTTTGAAGGGTGGACTAGGTGCTGGCATCAGTGTATAGCTTACCAAGGGGAGTACCGTGAAGGTAACCATAGTGTTATTCAGCAATGAGGCATATAGCACTTTTTCTAGGATCAATTTGTGAACTTAATTATCAGACCTCATGTACCTATAACAAAATAGTAATACAAGTCAGTTCGAACACCTCTTGTAAGTACAGAAGTCACACATGACTTTTTTCCTTTCTTAAAATGTATTCACATTTTTGGCATCCACAGTATTTGTTTTTGGTTTTTTAAACCACAATAATAAAAAGTTATTTTCTATTTAAAACAAAAGATATGCCTTTAATAGAGTTAAACAATCACCTGACACACAGTAAAGAGAGAATAAAAGTGAGAACATTTGAAATAAAAATAGAAACTATGCTCCTGATTTTTGGTCATTTGTGTAAAAGCATTTCATGAAAAGTAATGATCATTCTAGTATAACAACTAGTTTCTCCCATTTTATTGCTACTTTGATTAATAACAAGTCAGTTTCATTTTGTGTCTCACCTGTGTATGAAGACTCTAACTCCTACAACCAAATCCAACAAAATATCGTCAGAAATTTCAGAAACAATTTTTGAGAAGTAATCAGGCACTTAAAAATGAAGATGTATACAGTGTAAGCTGACCTTGAGTGTCACATTTTAACATCTGTTTTTCATGTTTTGATACTTATTTGAGATTTGGTATTAGTAAGTAATGAGGAAAATATCTTGCTGTTGCCATGGGTACCAGGGCAGTAACTTGAGGCTGATGGATTGGCATGCTTTGTCTATACAGTATAATCCAAATAAAGTCATAACATTTTGGCTATAGCTTTCATCTGTCAAGCATTTATATATTTTTTTCTCTGATAAATGAACTGCTAGGCTTTCTGACTGGTTAATAATAGTCCAATAAAAAGGGAGAGAAACAGCTTTTGACCTGCAATTTAAAATTGCTATCAGCAGTTTGAAGATTTAGGTATAAATGTTAACATTTTAAAGTGATTCTGCAGTGCCAATTTTTTTCAATGAAAGAAATTTGAATATCTTAAATAATGCTTACCAAAATAGATTCTGCATTCTTCCACCTAAACCAGTGTCTGCACCATTGCCATAAACTCTGGGAATAAATTCTTTTAATATCAGAGGCTGTAACATATTTATTTAGTTTTTCTTTCCAAAGAGTATATAATATAAAATTTAAAATAACAGATATAGGGGAAGAGTTGAAGTGGGAGCTTGCTCCTGGTCAGACTCCATTCTGCTTTTTCCTTTAATAAAGTCTTTCCCGGCTCGGCGCCTGTGGCTCAACTGGCTAAGGCACCAGCCACGTACACCTGAGCTGGCAGGTTCGAATCCAGCCCTGGCCTGCCAAACAACAATGACGGCTGTAACCAAAAAATGGCCGGGCATTATGGTGGGTGCCTGTAGTCCCAGGTACTCGGGAGGCGGAGGCAGGAGACT
>CAUYRH010149795.1:0-15925 GCA_963574655.1 Perodicticus potto | reverse complement strand
GTGGAGGTTATTTTCTAGGACCAGCACTGAGAGTTGATTAGCTAAACATGTTAACCTTGTAATTCAAATGTCCGGTTTTAAATGATACAGCTTTTTGTGGGGATAAAAAAGCAAACATTTTAAAGATATATGGTAAAATATGATCCTGGACCCTGATGTTTGTAATAAATTTTGACTTCCCGAAAAATTCTCCTTTTTTAAATTGGGGAAAAGAAATGGACAACCGGCAGGTTGTGCTGAAGGTTCTTGGCTGTAATGGGATGGTGAGTGGGATTACGAAATGTTGAATGCCAACTGTGTCAATCTATTTGTGATTTTATTCTAAATTATGTATCGTTAAGTCCTTAGAGCTATAGAAACTAATCACTTTGTAACTTGGAGTGATTTTATGTATAGCGTAAACTTTATCTTAGCATAATTAGGATTGGTTCCCCCAACAAGTACAAGTTTTTGAATTGTGATGCCAATTGAAGAAAGCTCATCACATCTTAAAGTCAGGATACAGCCAGTTGACTTAAAAGTGCAAATAACATTGAGATAGAAAATAGGTTTTATTAGAAACTAAAAGTAAAGCATATTAGAGTTATTGGGTTGGGATACATGTGGGTTATTAGATTGACATTATTTTATCTTTAAAAAAAGCTCTGTGATTTAGAGAAGCTCATATACCAAGACTTCAGTTTCTGCAGGTGCTAGTAGAGTAAGCATTGTTTGGAATAACGTTTTGACAATCAAATTAGTAAAGAAAATGTCTTAGCAGTTTGATGACACATGCTGATTGGGATCTGGAATATTAATCAATTTCGCAGGTAATTTTCTGTTGTGTTCAAAATAATTCCCATGGGGCTATGATTTTTAAAGGCAAAGGTTTCTTGTAAAGAATCATTTGGTATTTGATCTTAACCAAGTGATTATTAGAAAAATCTATCAACTCCATGCCATCTCCCAAAATTATTGTTTAAGAAAACTTGAAAGTGTAAGGTGTAACCTTTAATTTATTCACTTAAATACATCTTTTTGTATTGTTTTTGTTACATCTCTTTCTCTGGCTAGTGAACCGTTCTTCTAGACTTCATATACTACTGCTTCTGCCTAGTCATGTGCTTTTATGTCCCATAAATTATTTTAGAAAGAAAATGCTGATAAAACTCAGGATATTGACATTTTTGTTCAGACTACATGGCAGTCACTCAAGTAGGGAATCTAGAGTCTGGCTTGTATCAGTGTTGGTAGTTTAGATTGTCAACTTTTTTCCTTTTTGTAGCACAGTTCTAGCTTGGATTTGTTGGCTTTTGTGTAGTTCTTTGTGCCTGGGCTGGTGATGAAACTGAATCATACCTGATTAAAAGTTTGTGTCACCGGGTATCTCATTTGGTCACATTTGGCCACATTGCTGTTTCAGACTAGGACTTGGGATAATGTAACCAGAATGTAACTCAAGTTGCACCCTGGGGGTGGTAGAAGAGTGCTGACTGTATATCCTCCCGGGCAGGAGAAGACATGGCAGTGCCCTGAGACTCAGCAAAGCCACTGTTAGGGTCACGAGGCCCTGCTGAATGTCAGACAGGAGCCCAGGGTTGTTCCATGAGATGTTGTCCCGGGAGGGTTTTATTAACACCTACAGAGCCAAGAAATAGGTTTCTGTTAGGGACCAGTACTTGTTCACTTTGGTTGGAGTATTGATCTCCTCATAAAGGCTGATAAATGTTTTGAATAACCAGGTCGTACCATAGAATCCTACTGATCAATTGGTGATGCAGTCAGGTCACTTGAATCTTTTTTTGTTTTGAGACAGAGTATCACTTTGTCACCTTAGGCAGAGTGCCGTGGGGTCACATACCTCATAGCAACTTCGAACTCTTGGGCTTGGGTGATTCTCTTGCCTCAGCCTCCCAGGTAGCTGGGACTACAGCTGCCCACCACAATGCCTGGCTATTTTTAGGGACAAGGTCTCACTCTGGCTCAGTCTGGTTTCGAACTCATTAGCTCAGGCAGTCCACCTGACTTGGCTTCCTAGAGAGCTGGGATTACAGGTGTGAGCCACCGTGCCTGGCCTCAGTCAGTTGAATCTTTAAGCACCTATAATAGATGCTACAGATTTTTTAATCCCTTATTCGCCAAAAAATGATTTTCAGAAATTGAAATCCCCATGAAATTTATGGTTGCCAAGTACATGAATTGACGTAAACATCTTGAAAAAGAAGCTTTAGGGAATCATCAGGGATGTGTGCTCAATATTTCAAATCAGGACACAAGGTTAGAACTTTGGGAAAACTTGAAAGCTTTTCCTATTACCTATGCCAAATCAAAACTTAGGACAAGCAAGCAATCGTGCATAGAACAAAAATGTTCACCATTATCTTGACTATCTTATTGAAGTGGTTGGGAATGAAAGTTTATAGTTTGACAGATTTTTCAGTATAAAACTGAGGGAAACCAAGTATGGGGAATGAATAAGTTTAGAGGTTCGAGAATTGTAAAGTGACTGTTGTAACTTTTACTCTGAGTGTCACTTACGAGTTACTAGGATTCGCTCTGCCTCTGCAGGTGGATCCGGTGGTTTAGGCTTTAGTCTGCATTTCTAGCTGCACAGGAGTCTCCGCGGTGGGTGTTTTCTGCTGGTTTTGGCTGCAGGTGGTGAGAGCACAGTGGCTTTTCCTGCCGCTGGCCCCTTGCAGTTAGGGATGCTTTGACATTCTTACTAAGAAGTAGTAAGACTTTAATAAAATTTAACCAGGTTTTTGAAATTCCGATCATGAGTGTGAAATTCTCAAATTTACATAAAAAGAAGATGTACAATTTAGTATTTGATATTTTAAAAAGGAAACTGTAGCAACTTTTGATGTTTCTGAATCCTCCTAGAGGGCTTGTCACTTTGTACCTGAACAACCCACTTAGCACTCTCAGTGCTTTTTGATGCCTTAGAAATAGGATAAGTTTGTGTTTGACAAAAGCTAGGAAGGAGAAAGTCCATTCTGCAGCTGTCAAAGCTGCCTCTCAGGATGAAGTGCTCACTTGTTCTTTTTGTTCCTGGCTTTCCTCAGTTTGTGAGATTACTCTATTTTTTTAAATATAATTTTATTTCTTTCAATGAACTTAAAATAAAAAAAAAACCTTTGAAACAATGACTGTATTTCATTGTGGGTTTCTTTATAATGCACAGGGAAAAGCTGTGGGAGTGTTGAACAGCTCTGAGGAGCAGGCAGGTGCCGGGCGGGGGTTGGGAGGGACAAGAAGCATTACTTTGTCCAGGTCCACATCCCTAATTCCCTTAGTGCCCGGGGAGATAGTTTTCTCTGAACACGGGGTATATCTTAAGTTATAGTTCAGTCACTTGGTATAATCCAGAATGTAAACTAGAGCAGGGAAAGTGGTAAGTGGGTTCTACTTAATCACGTCTCAGGCATGGTTTCCAGCACCACAGTGGAAGAGTTGTCTTGGGGTGCACATTAACTTCATAAATGCTAATGAACACTGAGGAGCAAAAAAGATAAAAAATTGTGCATAAATTTCATGCTGTCTGCCACCACAGATAAGCAAAAACATCCTCACGTAAACTCGTGAGGTGTGGATTGAACACCCCTGAGAGTGGTAAGGAGTCGGCAGATTGTGAGATCCGGTCAAGAACGTAAAATAAGGCCTTTCCCCTCGCTACAACTCCATGGTGTGTGTGTACTTTCATTCACGAGATATCGTAGGTGTAGACATCAATTGCCACATTCATAAAGATTGGGAAGCTGATTTGAAGTGTTTCAAGAGAAGACGCCACTTAGATACCTTTCCTTCTGTGATCCTACAGTATTTTTAAATCTTGAGAAATAAATTTTCCACTTGTTGCATCTTAATAAAGATGACAGTATAGTAATTATTTCTATGGGTAGTATGTCCCAGCTCATTCTTATGAATTAGTTACAATTTTGAATCCAATAATGTCTTGAATTTTTGAGAGATCATTTCTTTGTGAAGGTGCCAGGTCTTTTGTAACAAAAGCAGTAGTAGACTACTGCACACCTGTCCCAGAGAGTTCAGGAGCATTTTACACACAGGAGCAGGGGGACACCAATGCTTACAGATTCTTCCAGCACAGAGCTCTTAACTTTCTAGGCCTGAGATTTATGTAGCAGCATCAAGAAAAATGGAGGTTGTAGAATTGGGCTTGATAAAGAACCGAGTCGTTAGTGAGGCAGTCACGATCACACTCTGCAGCCCTCACCACACACGCATCTCGCCATCTCTTAGGAGGAGCTGGAGAGCCAGAGCCTCGTCCACACCACTGCCTTTCAGTTTCACATCCTAACGGATCTTGAACCTGGCGGCCTCACCAACCCATCTCGTCTCTGCCTGGATGTGGTGACTGGCTCCTCATTGGTGTTCTTGGAAAATTCCGTGCACCTCAGAACCATTCTGTTGCTCTCCACTGCACCCAGGGGGAGACCCGGTGTCCCTGAGGCATGGCACCTGGAGGGGAGACCCGGTATCCTTTAGACATGGCACCCAGGGCAGGGGGGCGGGGAGACCTGGTGTCCCTGAGGCATGGCTTCTGGGGGAGACCCAGTGTCCTTTAGACATGACTCCTGGGGGAGACTCGGTGTCCCTGAGGCATGGCACCTGGGGGGGAGACCTGGTATCCCTGAGGCATGGCACCTGGGGGGGAGACCCGGTGTCCTTGAGACATGGCTCCTGGGGGAGACCCGGTGTCCCTGAGGCATGGCTCTTGGGGGAGACCCGTTGTCCCTGAGGCATGGCATCTGGCGGGGGAGACCCGGTGTCCTTGAGACATGGCTCCTGGGGGAGACCCGGTGTCCCTGAGGCATGGCACCTGGGGGGAAGACCTGGTGTCCTTTATTATTATTATTTTTTTTTTTGAGACAGAGCCTCAAGCTGTCACCCTGGATGGAGTGCTGTGGCATTACAGCTGACAGCAGCCTCCAATTCCTGGGCTCAAGCGAGTCTCCTGCCTCTGCCTCCCAAGTAGCTGGGACTACAGGCTCCCGCCACAACACCCGGCCATTTTTTTTTTTGGTTGCAGTCGTCGTCGTTTGGAGGGCCGGGCTGGATTCGAACCTGCCAGCTCAGGTGTACGTGGTTGGCGCCTTAGCCCGTTGAGCCACAGGCGCCAAGCCAAATCTCAAGTTTAAACAATAGTGCCTCAAGTGCTACAGGCTCCTGTCTCCTTCAGAAATCCCGCTTTAAGGCAGTAACTGATTCAAAGAGGCTTCTGAGGTTGCTGGTTAGCCTTTCATCTTGTGTGAAGGCACGGCCACTCTGCCTGTTTGAGCGCCTTGGGTCTTTCTGCACAGCTGGTTGCCCTTCCCACCCCTCCTGGAAACTGCTGGCTACGCTGGTACCAGCAGGGTAGAGCTTGGCACAGCACTTTGCCACAATGTTGCCCCAGAGTGATTCTCACACCTGTACGTGAAGAGCATGGGCGAGTACTTGTTAGAGTCACGATTCCCAGGGCGTCACCTCTGCAGATTCCAATGTGGAAGGTCTGAGAGTTGGTCCCAGGAATCTTTTACCAAGTGCCCCAGTGACTTATCCTGTGTGCTTGGGAAGCCTCGCAGCATGAGACGGTGAGAGTGGAGCCAGGCAGTCTCTGCCGCTAGGGAGGACTCTACCCTTGTTCCTTGAGGCAGAGGCCGAGAACCTGTGCTACCAGCAGGTTCCTGGGAATTGCTGATGCTCACCCGAGGTGAGCCATCCTTTTAGGGCCTGGGTCCCAAGTGCTCACCTGTGAAGGGACAAATGAAGATGGGCGTGTGGTGGCTCAAGCCTGTGATCACGGCACTCAGGAGGTTGAGGCAGGACAGCATGGGGCCAGGAATTTGAGATCAGCCTGGGCAACAGAGTGAGACCCTATCTGAAAAAAAAGGAGCCAAGCACAACGGAAAACTTTTATTGTAAATTCTATTCTGCATATTGATTTTTGAGGAAAAAACACTGGAAATGCATCTTCCTGAGAAAAGGAATGCAAATGACAGACACATTTTAGTTGCTACTAAAGAACAAAATACAGCAATCAGCATTTTAAGTCATGGTCATTTAGGCAAGATACATCACAGATTAAGGGTGTGATCTTACAGGAGGTTAATTTAAAAAGAGTGTTTCCTCCCTAGGAAAAGCATTATTTGGTATGATCACAGGTGGATGCCAGATGTGACTCCTGAGCACCATCTCTCCCAGCGGAGGGCCAGTCAGCAGGCTGACGGCGGGGAAGGAGGCTGCACGGCCAGGCCCCCAGGCCTGCTGGGTCTTCCCGGCCGGCTCTACTTGGGTCCAGAGAAGGGAGTAAAGGCCTTGTCACGGCCTGCCATGCAGGCTTCAATTTCCTCCACGGTGCGGGGCACGCAGGTCAGCAGCTCCATGCCACCATCAGTCACCACCACGTCCTCCTCGATGCGGACCTGGGTCAGGCATAGACACTCGTAACTATGGAGCTGGCCGCCTGTGCGAGGACAGAGGGTCAGACCCGCTCCAGGCCGACCCCAACACTGAGAGGAGCTCCCCCTGGGCAGTGGTTGATACTCCCCAAGATGGAGGGGCTTGTCTAAAGGCTCCTCCCACAGGGCCATCTGCTCCAGTCACCTGTTCACTCTGTCCTTGCCAGTGGAAGGAGCCCTATAGTGGGCAGGGGTTTTGCAGAATCTGTCTCCTTCCACTGAGGGCGGAAGAACCTGTCAGGTGACAGCCACGGAGGGGCAAGCCAGGCCCTTCTCTGTCCCTCCTCCCAGGAGCCCCTGAACAGACACAGGTGGTGAGCAGCTGCAGCTGGGGGGCAGATGTTGTGGGAGCAGGAGTTCGGGGCCCTGGGGCACTCACCCCGCCAAACCCGCGGAAGCGCTGCAGGACCTCACGGTTAAAGAAGCAGGCGCGAGCTGGGTCAGCCAGGGCCTCGTCCAGGAGGTGGTCGATGAAGTAGATGCCCGGTTCCACCGTGAGCACCATGCCTGGTTCCAGGTGGCGTGCGGTACGCAGGCTGCGCAGGCCGGGCTCGTCCACGCGCTCCACACCCTGCAAGGAGGGGGGGAGGGGCCCAGCTGATGGCTCCAAGGCTGGCCACTGACACCACTACCTCATCAGGGGACAGATGGGCAGCTGAGGGCCAGCTTCAGCCTGCAGCGCTGGGCTACGGCACTTCTGATGCAACTCTCCGCTTTGCACCTAGCCCCAGGTTTTGAGTGTCCCTGGCCACGTGCTGCCCTTGTGCACAAACTAGGGCACATTGCCCAGACAGTCCTTTTGGAAAGACAGAGTGTGTGGCTGCCCTCACCCAGCCAGGGGCCATAGTAGCAGCTAAACCACTGAAGCCAAAAAAGCTCTTAAGGATGCTGTGAGGCCTCCTGGGGCTGCATCTTTCCTTCCAGCCCACTCCTTCCAGGCAGTTCAAGTTAGCCCCAGAAGAGTGGGTCCCGGCCCCCACAGGCCACGTCCCAGGTTTTCCATGTGACCGTCCAGGAAGAGGGACAGGTGCGGTCATCAGGATGAGCCTGCTAGCCCCAGCATGTACCTGTGCAAACACACACACACGTGCCTGTGTGCGTGGCCTGGGGTGTGGCTCCCAGAGGAACACACTAGGCCTCGCGCTGAACCTTGGGAAACAACCTCCAGTCTTTGGAGAGGAATGAGTGACAGTGAGCTGCTCCCTGAGAAGCCCCTGTCTGCCCCCACTTGCCCTCTAGCACACATCAGCCTGAGCCTACCCACTGGTACTGGCACAGCAGGTGGGACTCGGGACAATGGCACCAGAGTTCCTGCCTTCCCTGGGGCACCCATCCAGCCTCTGGCCAGGGCCTTGGAGCAAGGGGCCATCATGTGCCCGTCTGGTAAGGATCTGAGCTTGCCCTCCCTGCTCCCGGCTCCCCTGGGAAGCCCAGCTGTTAAGAGACAGAGCTGTTATTTCTGACTGTTTGGGGGCCAAGAACATCAGACTTAAATTAGTGGTTCATGTAAGGTAACCAGCGACAGGCTGGCTCAGCCTCTGAGGCCGGGCATAGCAGGAGAGGCAGTGACTGTGACTCCACAAGGGTAGGGACAGCCACCCTGACCTGGTCTGAGCAGGCCAGGTTGGAGGTGGAAGCGTCAAGGCACCACAATCCCTGTGGGTAATGCTGTAGGCACAGGCACCTGACTGGTGGGGTCCCTGGGCCACAGACCTGGAGGCTAGGCAGGAGGGCAGGGTGCCCCAGCCAGAGGACCTTGCCTGACTTGATGGTCCCTGTGCTCAGGTAAGATGCCATGGGGGCAACACAGTCCTGTCCACAGCTGCTTGTTGGAGTTGGGAGTCTGGGGCTTTCTGCTCCAGGATGTATGTTTCTGCTCTCGTCATCCGCAGTCTGTGCTTGTCCCTGGCATCCCCTTCTCTCCACCCCAGGCTGTCAAAACCAGGGGCCTGGTGAAGAGGAGAATGCAGACTGGCGGAGAGCAGGAGCCCCAAGCCCTGAGCCCTTCTGTCCCAGGACTGGCAGCCTTGTGAAGGTGGGGAGGGGTCTGCCCTGCTGGCCCTCGCCCAGCCCTGCCTGGGCACAGGGCTCCACAAGGCCTCGACTTTTACTGGGCTCTGAGCAGAGGAGACCCAGATGTGTCTGTAGGCCTGGAATGAAATAAATGACTTTTATAGGAAAAGCCATATTTTTTTCTACAATGTTTATCTGTCAGAAGAATAGACTCTTGAGTACAAAGGACTGCTTACTGGAAAAGATGAAAATAGTTTGCTGCCAATTTTCTCTGGTGGAAAAAAAAGTGCTTTGGCGACTAATGAATAACGAACCTCAGCTAACAATGTCTGGAAGCCCTGTTCTTGGCTCCCTGAAAACAATGGGATGAATAGAAATTAGGAAATTAAAACTGATTTTCTCCAAATTTAACTGTTTACACTTGAGGAAAAAAATAATTGAATAATAATGCTTTTCTTAAGCAATCAGCCACCCCCACCCCCCCAATCTCTTTAGTGCTTTCAAAATACCCTGCAGCCAAAAGGCCGAGCCTGTCTTGGCTAACTGACTGGTGGGCCCCAGGGTGTGCACCAATTGCATAATCAGCCCCCTGCACTGTGGGCAGCTGGCCAGGCGGCAGGGACGGGCTCACCCCACATGCCCGGCCCAGAAATGCTGCAGCCACCTGCCTGCTAGCGCCTCCCTTCAGCACCCTCTGGGTGGTCCTCGAGGGCTGGTGCTAGGACAGGGAGGAGCCTTTTCTGGAGATGCCCCCAAGCCTCCCTCCCCACCCAAGGGTCCCAATGGTGCTTAAGTAAGGGTGGCTGCAGGGCCACAGGTGTGTTGCTCAGCGGCCTGGCGGCAGAGGTTGCATCAGTGCGGGAGTGGGGCCCAGGGCAGTCGCCAGGTAGGGGCCTTGCCACCCTGGTCAGAGAGAAACCAAATGCAGGAGCACAGGAGGGGTACAGGGCAGCTTCGTCACGAAGCCTGGCTTCTGCCCTATGTCCTGCAGGACCCCCTGCACCGTACCATCCACCACCACCTCAGGGCAGGGCCCTGCGTACACAAGGTACCCCCTTTGCACCCGCATCCTGTGGACGGGGCACTAGAGGGGGAAGGCTCATGGGTCACCCCTGCCTTGCACAGGCCCCCTTGAGGGTCCTCCCTCACCCTCCCTGGTACCCCGGGGAGCCGTGGGCCCCATCACTCTGTGGCACTAGCCTTGGCTTCCTACGGAGCCCTAACCCCACCGTGGGATGGCCGGGCTCAGTGGCAATCCACAGGCAGGCCACCCTGGCTGCTGCGTCCACACTGACCTCGGGGTAGCCTCCCACGTCGTGCACATCGATGCCCAGGAAGTGGCCGAGCCCGTGAGGCATGAACACGGCTCCCAGGTGGGCCTGGGCCATGGCGTCCACACTGCCGCTCAGGATGCCAATACGGGCCAGCTCCTCCAGGTGGACGCGGTCAGCCAGGCGGTGCATGTCCGGCCACCAGACACCTGCGGTGAGCCACGAAGGCTGCAGTGAGCCATGGAGGCCAGCAGCCAGCTCATTGGCAGCCTAGCCAGGACCCACCGAGCCAGGGGCATGGTGGATGAAAAGCCCCCATGTGGCTGAGGCAGGAGGGCCTGGGGATGTGGGCCAAGGTGGCCCTCTGAGCGGGGCTTTCACAGCCAAAACTCTGGACCTGGGGCCCCTTCTTGTCTTTTCATTCTGCCCTCAGGGATAGGCTCTTGTCACCCGTCTACTCTAGGCCATGGTGTGTCCACCTGAATGGCGTGTGACTTTTGGGGCCAGGGCAGCCTCACCAGATACCTGAGCACCAGCAGGTCAGAAGCAAGTCTCCCCAGCAGCAGGCGTGGGGCGGCCTCAGTGGGCCCCAGGCCCAAACCCTGCCCCAGAGCTTCTGGCCTGGGTTTTGCTGCTGTGGGGCAAAGGGGAAGGCTGTGGCTGGAGGAGGGGGCATCCGCACACATCCCAGAAGGGATTGAATTACCCGGAGCTGCTATAGTGCGGGGAGCAAAGGTTTCTGGGGTGAAGGTGCGGCTGGCAGGAATCTGCGCCCCGCCCTCTTAACAGCACCAGGAGCCAGGCGGCCATCTCCACGGAAGCTGGGAGCCCCAGCTGCTAATCAAACTCATCTTTGTCACATGTTTCTGGGGCAAAGATCACCGTGAAGTGCCCTCCCAAGCAGAGCTTCAGGGGCCACACAGGCTGTTTGGGGCTTGGGCCTGGCCCCCCAGGTAAAGGGGGCTCTTGAGGGCTGTGAGAAGGCACGTGGAGAGTGCTACCCGCACAGTGCCTCGCCTGGCACCAGGGAGCACCCTGTCCTCTCTGGGGTCTGTGGAATCCCTGGCTTCCAGCACCACCTCTGGACTCACACATGGAGTGCCAGAAAGGGCCCTCGGATAGTGAAGCATCCTGACACCATGCAGCTGAATTGGCAGGCGCCATGTCTTCAGGACACCTGGACAAGTGGGCAGGGTGAGAGCCCAAATCACTGTGCCATGCTGGCAAATATCAGCCTCTGGCCCCCAGAGGCCTCCCTGCCACGACCTACCTGGGCTCAGATCTAGCACCTGCCTGCACGGAGCCCCATCATGGAGGGGAACACCACCTGGTGCTCCATATGGTGATAAACCCCTAACTGGCAAGGGCCGGGCCCAAGGCTCAGCGCTCTGAATTGCTGCGGCTGGCACAGGGTAGACGATGAGCCGTCAGGGGTGAGCAGGGATGAGACCTTTCCCTGGGACGCAGGCACCAGTCCCCCACACTGAGGCCTCTTCCCTGCAGGAGAGGGACACCCCACAGTTGGGGTCTTGAGCTAGTTGGAAGAGCAGGACGTTGGGGAGGTGGTAGGGCTGTGACCAGGCAGGGTCACAAGGCAGTGCTGACTCAGGGCCTCAGGGAGGCAAGGGGTGGTAGAAGATAGCAGACCTACCCACCCACACCCTACAGTGAGAGGGGGAGAGAGGCAGGAGGAAAGGGGGAAGGGGAGAGATTGTCCCTGGAGCCCAACACTCTGAGGTGTCTGGCTACAATGACGCAACCTGTAGGGAGAGCCCACGCGGGCCTGCGGCACCTCTGGGGCCATTGCCATGTGTCTGGGGCGGTCCTCGGCATATATACTTTGGGTGGCCCAGTCCACAACCCTGATGGCAAAGCCAGGGTGGGGTTTTCCTCCGATGCGGTGGCATTCCTACAATGGAGACCTGGGCAAACTCTGCCCCTGTGAGCCTTAGACGTCACGTCTGTCAAACAGCCACAACACTCTCCCCAGCAAGCTGGCCCCCGTCTCCCTGGCACCTCTTGGGGACAGCACCCCCAATAGTCCCAACACCTCTCTTCCTCCAGAACCTGCAACCAGACGCTGGTTCCAACTTTGTTCAAAGGGCTCAGAGCAGCCTGAGTGCCATCCCATTGCTCCTGTCTCGGAGCCTTGCCCCCCTCCTACATGGCTTCTCTCCACAGCATCCTCCAGAGGCCCGGCCCTCCTGTCCCAGAAGCACCGGGCTCCAGGTTCGCTGTTTGCAGCTGCTGTGCCAGCCTAGGCCTGTGACACCTCACCTGTGGTCCCAGCATAGAAGTCAGCACCTCCTGGAAAAGCCCTTGCTGCCACTCTTCCCCACTGTCCAGATCACTCTGTCCTTGCACTTTTCAGCCTGAAACTGTCCCCCAGACAGATCTGCTACAATGGTCCTTGCATGACCCCAATAGAGGGGTAATTTCCTGAGGGTGCCCGCTGGGCCTGGCACAGGGTGAGTGCCCCTCAGTTCCTGTCTTGAGGCTTGGGTTCCAAATGGCCCCCAAATAGTCTACAGAGGCGGCTGCTGGCTGCATGGCATGTGAGGCCCAGAGGCCTTCTGTGCTGTGGCTCACACCCCGACCTCAGCTCAGCCCATTTCTCTTGGATGGAGGCCCTTCCCAGCCGCCAAAGGGGAGCCCCAGGAAATGCAGCCTCCTCCCAACCTGGCTAATTCCAATTGCGGGGCTGCGGTCTTGGCCTGGCCTCAGGGGAGGGTGGGAATCAGGTATAAATCATGCTCCGTGGTGGCCCCTCATGGGGGCCGGTGTGGCGCTTGCCAGGATGTGCCGGCCCAGGCGGCCCCCATGGCGCCGCTGGTCTTCCTCGCCCGTGCACCCTCGGGGAAGGCCTTGCATACAGCTCTCTTGGCTGGGAGCAGGGAGTTTCTGCCTGTGTGTGGTTAGGGTTGTGACAGTGATTCAACTTCTAGCAACTTGGCCCCAGTGTCTGGCCCGGATGGTGGTTACGACACCCACGGCCTGGGCGGGGGCCCCCGCAGTCTGTGAAGGTTACTGTCCGTGGGCTAGGCTGGTGGGGTGGGCACACACTCAGGTGCCTCCCCGCCAGCCTGGGCCCACCCTCTGACTCCCAGGCTCGCCCACCGTGGCTGCCTATGGTACTGCAGAGCCCTTTGGTCCCAGCCAGAAGGCACCACTGGCCCCCAAGCTGCCCTACACTCCCTCCCACCTCCAGCAAGCCCCAAATCTTGTCCTGGCTCCCCCCAAACCTCTCTCCTGGAGCCCTGCCAGCTTCCTCCCCTGCCCTGGATCCTTTCACTGCTGGGACGCCTGGAACATCTCTTCAGAATGGGGCAGACTAGGGAAAAGCCTAGGTCCTCAGACTGGCCTGGTCTCTGGCCTCATCCCTCACCCAGTGTGGGGTGGGGCGGTTTGACCAAGGGCACGGGTCCTGAAAGCTGCATTTCCTACCTCTTTTCCTTAGCTGGGGGCCACCCCTCCCACTTCTCCCATGGGCCTATTGAGGTTCCTCCTCCAGGAATCCCTCGGACTGCTCCTTCCCCAGCTCCTAGAACTTGCCTTCCAGGTGGTTGATAAACGTGGGGAGTGAGTGGAAACCTTCACGGCTCACTCGCGGCCATGGGGAGGCCTGCGAGAGTGTGGGACAGAGGCGAGAGGGGCAGCAGCACAGGGCAGGGAGGCCAGGTGGGCAGGGAGACACGGTGTGCCGGGAGCTGGACCAGACCCCAAGAGGATTCCCATAGGTGACAACCCTACGACCTAGTGCTGAGGTCTAACTGGGACCCCTGGTGCCACAGGGTGGCTTCGTGGCCCTCCCCAGTGTCCTGTCCCCTCTTCTCCCCCTCCTTGAGACAGGGCAGGCTGCTTTGCAGCAGGCTACTTGTCCTGACACAGAAGCCTCGGTGAGCTACCACCCCAGGCTCCCGTGGGCCGGATCCTTGGGGTGCTGCTGCAGCCCTGGGCCTGGCCTCACTCACATGGACTCCTGACGGCCAGCATCCCCTGCCTGTACGAGCTCGGCCCCCCCTCCTCTGGCCCCAGGATGGGGGCCCAGGCCTGCATTCCTCAGTCCCCCTGGGGTCGTATGTGCCGGGACCCACGTACATTCTGATCGTTCATTTCTGTCTCTCCTCTGGTCATCGCTGTGTGACTTCCTGCTTGTCTTTATTTACTCTTCCCTGGAAGGTCACAGGAAGCAGTCGGGCAGTCTCGGTGGGGTGTTTATCTTGGCCCCGGAGCTGAACCCACAAACTGGGGGCATTTCTGCTGGGACAGGGCAGAGGGTGACCTGGCCCTGGCCTCCTTGGTTCTATGGGGGGCGACCCACCCCCATGTGCAGAGCGTTTCTGTGGGCACAGGCCCGCTATGGTGTGTCCCCCAGATGGGGTCTGGTTCTGCCATGTGTCCCACTGTGGAGAATGGGTCCTGCTGGGGGTTTGCTCTATCCCTTCACACAAGGGCCCAGGACCCCATTGAGGGCTTGGTCGGTGCTGGGCAGAAAAGCCCCGTGCGTGTGGCAGAGCCTGGGGAAGGACCTGCCTCACAGGCTCTATGGAGCGTGACCCAGTCACCCTAGCCACACTTGGGAGGTCTGAGGCCTGTGTCTGCCCCAAGAGTGAGGCACGGCCAGGGAACCCCACAGGACGGGAGAGCAGGTGAGTGCTGGGACCTAGCCCTGTACCTTTCTAGTGTGTCAGGTGGGGCCCGGGGCCTGGCCACCAACTGTGACAGGGCCCCAGTAGGCCTTAGTATGGGCCGGGGCAGGAGGGGACCAGCCCGGGCTCAGTCACTCACTAGTCCCAGTACAGAGCCAGGGTAAAATGACGTCATTCCAAACCCCATGCACTCAATGTCCCAAGCACCCCCTCCTGCCCTGCCTCCGGTGTGGAGCAGGCTACTTGATCCTCCATCCAACTCTCTCACGGCCTGACACAGCCGCGGGTCCAGGGCTCCACTCAGGACTGCCATGCTCCAGGACGCCAGGTTCAGGCTGGCCCTGGCCCTCACTGGCAGCCGAGCTTGGCTTCCACTGCTGGGGGCATCCCACCTGTCCAGCCTGGGGCTCTGACTCCTGGACATCTGTATTTCACAACTGCTTGTGGATGTCTGAAGGTAAAGGGGACACGGTCTGCTCAGCCTGTCAGTGACAGATCCCCCCTGGCACAGATGCAGCAGGGAGCGTGCGAGGTTGTGCCCAGTGGAGGACCCCTGGCCGAGGAGCTGGGCTTAGACACGTGGCCTGACTCCCACCCGCACTCCCCACCCAGCCCGGCTGGGTCTGAGTCACTGCCAAGCTAAATGACTGATGGTGTTCAAATCAAGCGACCAATTCTCACCCTTCCTCTGGAAGCTGGATTTCACAGCTGACAGGTGTGCACACCCAGACTTATAGGTCAGAGAGAACCTTAGGGGACACATGTGGTGGCTCACACCTGTAATCCCAGCACTCTGGAGGCCCAGGCCTGGAGATTGCTTGAGCTCTGCAGTTTGAGATCCCTTCTCTACTGAAAGCAGAAAAAGTAGCTGGTCATTGTGGTGGGCACCTGTAGTCCCAGATACTCGGGAGGCTGAGGTAGGAGGATCGCTCGAGCCCAGGAGCTTGAGGTTTCTGTTAGCTGTGATGCTACTCAGGGTGATGGAGTAAAAACACTATCTCAAAACAAACAAACAAACAAAAAAACACATAGCGGGGACTCGGCAAGCCCTCTCCCCATCCCTCCCTGCACCTCCTTGGTGGACCTCAGAGCTCACAGATTCCATTCTCTTACTGCCCTTTGCACACAAGGGACACTGTTTTGTCCCCTTTAGCCATCTGTCCTGGAGGTTTCCCTGCATGAATACTTAGAGGCAGGTGTTGATTCTTAAGCAAACAATTCAGTCTAAGATGCTGTTTGCTTCTGCAACCGCTAAACTGGGCGAGTCCAATCAATGCTGCTGAACCGGTTTGGCGCCTGTGGCTCAACGGGCTAAGGCGCCAGCCATACACCTGAGCTGGAGGGTTCGAATCCAGCCCGGGCCCGCCAAACAACGACGGCTGCAACCAAAAAATGGCCGGGCGTTGCGGCGGGCGCCTGTAGTCCCAGCTACTTGGGAGGCGGAGGCAAGAGACTCACTTGAGCCCAGGAATTGGAGATTGCTGTGAGCTGTGATGCCACAGCACTCTATCCAGGGTGACAGCTTGAGGCTCTGTCTCCAAAAAAAAAAAAA
>CAUYRH010149794.1:0-34650 GCA_963574655.1 Perodicticus potto | reverse complement strand
TGCCAAAGAACAATGATGGCTGCAACCAAAAAATGGCTGGGTGTTGTGGCTGGCACCTATTGTCCCAACTGCTTGGGAGGCAGAGGCAAGAGACTCGCTTGAGCCCAGGAATTGGAGGTTGCTGTGAGCTGTGATGCCACAGCACTCTATCCAGGGTGACAGCTTGAGGCTCTGTCTCAAAAAAAAAAAAAAAATAAAGAAGTAGAACTCTAACTTTCTGCTCTGTGCTTTTTATCTGAATAATGATATACCAATTTCATCATGAATTGAACACTCAGTATTCTTATTTATAAAATTGGGATAATTGCACCTATTTCATACAGAGTTAGATTAAATAAGCTAATGTCCATCACCCAGAAGAATGTCTAGTCCTGTCTCGGTGCAGCGGCTCATGCCTGTAATTCTAGCAGTCTGCGAGGCCGAGGGTGGAAGTGGGATCTCTTGTGCTTAGGAGTTTGAGACCAGCCTGAGCAAGAGCAAGACTTCGGTGGCAAAAAAGAAAAAAAAAACAAAAAACCCCCAAACCAGCCAGGCACTGTGGCAGACACCTGTAATCCCAGCTACTCAGGAGGTTGAGGCAGAAGGATCATGTAAGCCCAGGAGTTTGAGGCTGCCGTGAGCTAGGCTGAGGCACGGCAATAGAGGGAGAGTCTACCTCAAAAAACAAAACAAAACAAAAAAACCTTGTCCATAATATGAGTCCAAACATAGATAATAAAAAGTAGGGTGGCACCTGTGGCTCAAGGAGTAGGGAGTTGGCCCCATATGCTGGAGGTGGCAGGTTCAAACCCAGCCCTGGCCAAAAACTGAAAAGAAAAAAAAAATTACTCAATACTCTAGCTTAATTCTAAACCACTGGGAAAACTAGTTTGTGTGGAATTCAATTTTAAGACGGCTTTGAAGAACCCTACCCAACCTCTGGTGTATACACTCTGTCTATGACGACGAGGACTTTTTAACTTTTGTATGAAAACTTTCAAATACATACAAAAGTAATCTTGTATATCTTTTGTTTGATACTAATATATTCTTAAATGCATTATATTTATTCCTATGAAAGTTATAGTTAAAGTTATCTTTTTCTTTTCATTTAATTTTCTAGTTTGCTGCTAGTGTATAGAATTGCAAGTGATTTCTGAGTATTGATTTTTTGGGGTCTAGAAGACTTGCCAAACTCACTTATTCAAGTTAATACTTCATCTATAATTATTTTGGATTTTCATTTGGATTTCGCACGTGATTATATCAACTCCAGATAAAGGAAGCTTTGTTTCTTCACTTCTGATCCTCATAATTACTTCTCTTTCTGAAGTTATATTGCTAGTTAGCCTCCGCAATACATCAATGAGTAGTAGTGATAACGGGAGTCCTTCTCTTCCCAACCTCAGAGAGAAAGCTTTCAACATTTTACCACTAAGTAAAATATTTGCTGCAGCCTCTCTGTAAATGTCTTTATCAAATTGGAGTTCTTTCCTATTTCTGGTTTGCTAAAAGTGTTTTTTGTTTTGAATCATGGGTGATGGTTGATTTTATTAAATTAAAATTCTTTACTCCTGTGGAGATGGTCAAAATTTGTATTCTTTAATCTTTAAATTGTATATTACATTGTTATCTTTTTAATGTCAAAGCCACCATTTATTCCTTCATTGCAACTTTGTTTTTAAGAGACAAGGCCTTGCTGTGTTGCTCAGAATAGATTGCAGTGCCTATTCACAGGTGTGATGGTCGAATATGGACCATACTCCTGGGCTGCAGCAATACTCCTGGCTCAGCCCCCGGTACCTGTGACTAAATGTGCATGCCCTTGTGCCTGGCTATGACTTTAAACCACTTTCCCCCCATTTATGCCTTTCTTTCTTGAGCTTATATGTATTTTAATTATATTATTTTTCATATCTTATATACACAGTGTTCACTTATTTATCCACATGATCCACTTTCCTTGCTCTACATATGGAATCCCTGCCTAATGTAGTTTTTTAAAATTTCCTTTAGAGTGAAAGGAAATATCTGAAAATATCTTTATCTCCCTTCTTGTACAATATTTTTTTCTGTTTGTAGAAATTTAGCCTGGTTGCTATTTTCTTTTAGACCTATGGACAATGCCAATCCTTTGTAGTGATCTTCCGTTGTAGCTGTTGAAAAATCAGGATTAGAATGTCACTTCTTCAGTGGTGAGTTTTAGGGACCCCTTTTGGTTGTTGCATTTTTATAGGATGTGCCTGGGTGTGGATGTCTCTTTCTAGTTAACTTATTCGAGATTCACTGTGATTCTCGAATCAGTAGGTGTCTATTTTTCATCAGTTTTTTGAAAACTCTCCCCACTTATCCTATAAGTACTGCACCTGATCTGATTTTTTTTTCTTGAACTCAGATATTTGTCAGATAGTTTAACTTTATTCTAGATCTCTTTACACATTTATGCTGTATTTTTCTTCTTTTTTTGTTTCTGTACTCCATTCTCGATACTGTCATTTGGACCATCTTGCAATTCACAAATTCTTTTTTAAAAATTTTGTGTCAAATCTTTGCTTTTTTTTGGTGTGTGTATGTGTGTGTGTTTGAGACAGAGTCTCACTATGTCATCCTTCGTAGAGTGCTGTGACGTCATAGCTCACAACAACCTCAAACTCTTAGGTTTAAGAGATGCTCCTGCCTCAGCCTCCCGAGTAGCTGGGGGTACAGGTGCCAGCCACGACACCCAGCTATTTTTCTGTTGCACTTGTCATTGTTGTTTTAGCAGGCCTGGGCCCCGTCTGAACCTGCCAGCCTTGATGTATGTCACTGGTACCCTAACTACTGAGCTATGGGTTCTGAGTCAATCTGTTGTGTTTTTAATCTCAGTTATTTTAAACTTCATGTTAAGAAGTGCTATTTGATTTTTATATCTGCTGATTTCTTTTCTTTTTTTTTTTTTGAGATAGAGTTTTACTTTGTCACCCTTGGTAAAGTGGTGGCATTGTAGCTGATAGTAACCTCTAACTCCTGAGCTCAGGCGATTCACTCATGTTGGTCTCCCAGAGTACAGGGATTATAGGCATGAGCCACCATGCCCAGCCTTCTGCTATGTTATTTTTAATAAGTTCCCTTTCCCTATAAATATGTTGGGCTTGCCTTTTATTTCTAAATATAAGTACGATTTCTTCATAATCTGTGTTAATAATTTCATCGAATTAGTAATTTTAGATCTACATATGCTGTCTGTGGTTTTAGCTGACTGTCATTTACAGTGCCTTATTTCCAGGTGTACAGAGATACCGTTGTCTGTGAACTGTCCATTTTTCTTAGAAAATCAAGTTTGCATTTGTGGCATAGTGTAAAATTGCCTTCCTGTCAAGATGATTTTTTGTGTGTTTATTCTGTGTGCCTGAGGCATATATCTTCTTTCAGAGTTTATCTTTTGTTTACAGTGGTTTTATTTTTATTTTTTTATTTTATTTTTTATTTTTCTTATTTTTTTGCCGGGGCTGGGTTTGAACCCACCACCTCCGGTATATGGAGCCAGCACCTTACTCCTTCGAGCCACAGGCACTGCCCCCTATAGTGTTTTTCAATTGAATTAAGTTTTTTAATTAACTTTAAGGATGGCATTACCATTTTCCTTTATAGTTTGATTTTTATGCCTTACGAGCTCCTTCCTCAATCCCAGTTGTATTCTTTATTTTCATCTTTATTTTCATTTTCATTGTAAAGTTTCGATTTTCATATCTGTAAATTATGTTTATTTATACTAGGAGATAAAACATTTATTTATTTATTTATTTTTATTTATTTAATACTGAAGATGTTAACAAATGGAAAAACATACCATGGTCATGGCTCGGAAGAATCAACATTGTTAAAATGTCCATACTACCCAAAGCGATCTACAGATTTAATGCAATCCCCATTAAAGCACCTTTGTCATACTTTAAAGATCTGGAAAAACTAGTACTTCATTTTATCTGGAAACAGAAAAAACCTCGAATAGCCAAGACATTATTCAGAAATAAAAAACAAATCAGGTGGAATCACGCTACCTGACTTCAGACTATACTATAAATCTACAGTGATCAAAACAGCATGGTATTGACACAAAAATAGATACGTAGATGTATGGAACAGAATAGAGAACCAAGAGATGAACCCAAACATTTTTTTATCATTTGATCTTTGATAAGCCTATCAAAAACCTAATTGGGGGAAAGACTCCCTATTTAACAAATGGTGCTGGGTGAACTGGCTGGTGACTTGTAGAAGACTGAAACTGGACCCACACCTTTCACCTCTAATGAAAATTTATTTTTTTCCATAGGAATATCCAATTACAAGCTCCAATTGCTAAATACTTCACCTCTCCTCCCTGATTTGAAATTCCACGTCCCCATGTACATCCAAGTTTGAGCTTGTGCTCACTGACACTGTTACTTCTACACTTCCTGCAGGCGTTGTTCTTCTTTTTCATAATTATTTCACAATTAAAATTTAGGATTGTCCCATCAAGTACCACTAAACCATTGAAATTTAATTGAGCTTGAATTTGTAGAGATTTCATGTAGATTTGGAATTATTTTACCATAATAACTTCTTAAAGTTTTTTCATCTGTGATTATAGCATACTGTTTATATTTTCATCTATTTCTTCAATGATGTGTTATGATTGCTCCACAAAATTTTTTTCTTTTGGGCTCGGTGCCTGTGGCTCAGCGGGCTAGGGCACCAGCCACGTACACCTGAGCTGGTGGGTTCGAATCCAGCCCAGGCCCGCCAGACAACAATGATGGCTGCAACCAAAAAATGGCTGGGCGTTGTGGCGGACGCCTGTGGTCCCAGCTGCTTGGGAGGCGGAGGCAGGAAACTCGCTTGAGCCCAGGAATTGGAGGTTGCTGTGAGCTGTGGTGCCACGACACTCTATCCAGGGTGATAGCTTGAGGCTCTGTCTCAAAAAAAAAAAAAAAATTTTTTTTTCTTTTGTTTGTCATTACATTATAGTTTTGTGTTTATTTGTGAATGACATCTTTCTGTTTTTCTTTACATTAAAATGTAATTAGCTGGTATTTAGAAATATTACTTTTTTATATGTTTACCTTGTCTCTAGCAATCTTAATGAGCTCTTTTTTGTTCTAGGAGTTTATTAGGAGATTGTCTTGTTCTTTCTGTGTAAGTGATCATATCATCTTCAGAGACAATTTTGCCTTCTGAAGTTTAACACTCATACAGTTCTGAATGGAAAGGATAATGGTAAGTTTCCTTACTTGCTTATTCCCAACTTAAGAATGCTTCAAAAAGCATTTTTTTTTTTTTTTTTTTTTTTTTTTTTTGTAGAGACTGAGTCTCACTTCATTGCCCTTGGTAGAGTACTGTGGCATCACACAGCTCACAGCAACCTCCACCTCCTGGGCTTAGGCGATTTTCTTGCCTCAGCCTCCTGAGTAGCTGGGACTACAGGTGCCTGCCACAACGACCAGCTATTTTTTGTTGCAGTTTGGCCAGGACTGGGTTTGAACCTGCCACTCTCGGTATATGGGGCTGGCGCTCTACCCACTGAGCCATAGGCGCTGCCCCCAAAAGCATTTTGATATGTCACAAAAGCTTTTGAGAGTTTTTTAAAAAATCAGATTAGTAAGTTTCTTTCTAGATTTTTTGTTTGTTTGTTTAATTACAAGTGAATACAGATTTTTCTTGAATGCATTTTGGTCTCAGCAGTTTTGTTGTCTTTATGACCAGGTTGATTTTATTTCAGAAGTGATCAATTCAATGTACTTTGTAAACAATATTAATGAGGAGAATCCTCAATTAAAAACAAGTGTGATAAAATCTAGCATTTACTTAGAATTTTTTAAATTTTTAAATTTTTATTTTTTATTTTTTTGCAGTGTTTGGCCGGGGCTGGGTTTGAACCTATCACCTCCGGCATATGGGGCCAGAGCCCTACTGACTGAGCCATGGGCGCTGCCCTAATTTTTAAATTTTTTAATGTTGAAAATGTTCTCTCCGATGTTGGGATCATACAAGCATGGACGCCCACCATTAACCCTGCTCTGCCCTATAGCTACTATTTATCTCCTTTCTATTCAGGACCTTTAATCATTTATGTCTACAGTTTACTGTCTATGATTACTGTTTTAATCTTATGATTCACTATGATTTGTATCTTGGATTCTCTTTTATACTTTTACATTTAATCTTATATGTAGATAGCAGAGGAGACTGCCTTAAATCAGGAGCTTATAGAGCTATTTTAACTAGAAGTCTGATTGATAGGTATAGTTGGTTGAATGGGGACCCTCCCCTAATAGATATGTCCTGACCTCTTAAACCTATGATTTGAAAATGCATCTTTTTAGGCACTGTTTAGTTGAGTTTCAAGATCATCCTAGATTATGTAAATCCATGACAAGTGTCCTTTTAAGAGACACAAGGATAAGGAACTTATGGGGAGGAGGAGAGGTCATGTGAAGATGGAACAGAGATAGGAATTAGGCAGCCAAAAGCTCAGGGTGCCCCGAGCTGCCCGAAGCTTCAGGACACAGGGGAAGGTTTTCCTCCAGAGCCTTCCCAGGGAGTGTGGCTCTCTTGACAGTTTGATTTTGGACTTACTCGCCCTGGAACTGTGAGAGAATACAATTGTGTTGTTTTAAGTCACTAAACGTTTGGTAATTTGTTACCTCAGCCCTAAAATAAGCCCAGGACAGTCAGCATTCTTTATTTATTCTGGTTATTAATCCTTTTTTTCTGTTTTGTGGTTTGCAAACCTCTTCTACTGGTCTCTTGTCTTTTAATGTTGAGCAGGGAGGATCATCATTGTTTTTTAGATAATAAAAATCTCACTGTCTTTTAAAATGACTCATTATTTTTCCCAGAAGGAGTTGAATTTTCTTTCTGAAATTAAGGTAAAGGTGGAGTCATAACGGTCTCATGCAAAGGTAGCTTGAGTTAGACATACTTATGTTAGAGAACTTAACGCATCTCCTGGAATAACACAAATGAACTTCATATTTAATGTTAACATGATTGACAGTATAAAATGAGGAAGGAATGAACCTTCACAAGGAACATGAACACACATTTTTATTATCCTAGAAGAGTCAAGGGGAGAAAATAAATTTATAAAGATTATGAAAAGTTGTGAAATCCATACATTCTGCTGGTGCCCAGGTGAAAAATTCTGTGTTTCTGTGTGTGTTCCCATGTGTGTATATGTGTATATGTTTTAAAGTGCCCTGTTTCTAGTATTTTTTTTTTTTGAGACAGAGTCTCACTTTGTCACCCTCAGTAGAGTGCTGTGACATCATAGCTCACAGCAACCTCAACTCTTGGGCTCAAGTGATTCTCTTGCCTCAGCCTCCCCTCAGCTGGGACTACAGTCACCCAGCACAATGCCCAGCTATTTTTATTTTTATTATTATTATTTTTTATTTTTTAATTAAATCATAGCTGTGTACATTAATGCAATCATGGGGTACAATGTGCTGGTTTTATATACAATTTGAAATGTTTTCATCTAACTGGTTAACATAGCCTTCACGGCATTTTCTTAGTTTTTGTGTTAAGATATTTATATTCTATACCTAGTAAATTTCACATGTACCCTTGTAACATGCACGGTAGGTGTGATCCCACCAATTTTCTCCCTCCACGCATCCTCCCCTCTCCCCTCCCTCTCCCCTTCTTCTTGGGCTATAATCGGGCTTTCTTATGAAAGCTATGAATTGGTTTCATAGTAAGACTGAGTACATTGGATACTTTTTCTTCCATTCTTGAGATACTTTGCTAAGAATAATATGTTCCAGGTCCATCCATGTAAATATGTAAGAGGTAAAGTCTCCATCTTTCTTTCAGGCTGCATAATATTCCAACCTGGCACAATGCCCAGCTATTTTTAGAGATGGGAGTCTGGCTCTGGCTCAGGGTGGTCTTGAGCCTGTGAGCTCAGGCAATCCATCCGGCTCAGCCTCCCCGAGAGCTGGGATTACAGGTGTGAGCCACAGAGCCCCCCATTGTTTCTAGTATTTAACATGTAGCCTTTTCTAATTCCCTGAATCTTACATTTCTTAGCATGACATATAACTTATTAATGTTTTCCTTTAGAATGATTTTAACTGCAAAATCTCAAATAATGTGGCTCCAGGCACTGTTAATAGATGATCCATTTAGTAGCTCAGAAATTAAGTGTGTTATCTAATAAATATTATAAAAAAATTTTTCAAGAATTCTAGGATGAGTTTTAAACTGCCGGCACTCCCTGAAAGCATGGGTCTTCCTCTGCCATGGGTCACCAGTACAGGACCTGCACATGCTTTTACTTGGTTAAATATTTTCCTCATTAGCGAACAAGAATATTGGTCTTTTGGGTGAGGGCTTCGGAGGGGAGAAGCGGGAGTGGCTCAGCTTCGTGTGTCACACAGCAGAGCTCAGAGGTAGGGATTTCCCCCTCCACTCCTTCAGCTGTGACCTGAACTACTGGAGTTCAGCTTCAGTGTAATTGCAGCCCGGCGAGGGGTCCCTTCTGGAAACCAGCTGCTGGATCAGGGATTCATTCATCAGGGGGATTATGACTCCAAACATTTTTCTAGACTGTTGTGGCCATTTAAAGGGGGGGAAAAAAGAGGAGTCTGGGGAACTAATTAGGAAGGAGTGCCTCCCCTCAGAGTCCTGACCTTAACCCCACTGAGAAAGTATGGGATTTATTTTACCTAAGTAAGGAAAGAACATAAATAGTTGACAAAAATACTTTGTGGTATGACTTCTAGCATGTAATGAATTGGCCTGATATGGATAGAAAGAGAGAGAGGAAAAAAAACACAGGAAAAATACCAAATGCTTTATAAATAGCAATTCAAGGCATCATTATGAAGCATGTTACTATTATGCATTTTCCTGGTTAGAAAAAATTAATTAATTTGAGTCTGTGATTCACATATACATAATATAACACATATTTTCTTCTGGTTTTTGGTAGGTTATGGAGTGTTTTCACCATGAGACTAGGAGTCACTTTATTTCACTCTGTTTAATATATTATGTTGCCTTTATCTGCATTTTAAATCCTTTCATTAGTTCTAGAAAATCCTCAGTGTTTAGTATTGCCTTTTCCACATCCGTTCTCATTTCTCTTTCTCCAGCTCTGGTTGTAGTTTAAACCTTCCCACCTTATTCTCTTTAATTCCACTTTCACTTTAAAAAAAAATATATATATATATTTAAAAACATGTTTGAGTTACCTTCTGGGTAATTTCATTATACCTGTCTTCCAGTTACTGAGCTGTTTCAAACGTACTATTTAATCCATTCACTAAGATTTTAATGTCAATGGTTGTAATTTTCAATTCTGAAAGTTCCCCTAAACCTCCCTCCCCCAACCGTTTTTGTGTTTAAAAATCATTAGTTTAATCTTGGGAGGAATTTATAGAATTTATAGTTTGTAAAACTGCTAGAAGCAGAAATTTAGCTTGTTTTAAAATCTCTGTTAGTACAAGTAAACTGTAGGAAAAAAGAAATGAAAGTAGCTAGGAAGTTCAAAGGAGCAAAACAGCAAAGACTTGCAGTGGACGCTGTAGAAGTTATTTTTACGTATTTACTCTTCTGCTTATGATGCCTGTTTATTGTGATGGGGTGCATACAAGATCACCATGAATAAAACTCCCACTGCCGATTACACACCTACATTTAAAGAACGTGGAAAGACTGACGTCTGGCCATCTCTGGACATAGTAATTCAATGGCCTGATAGTTGATAAGTCTATTTAGTATTGTTGAAATATACCATGGTTTAGCAGCCTGGCGTTGTGGCTGGTGACTGTAGTCCCAGCCACTTGGGAGGCTGAGGCAGGAGGATCACTTGAGCCCAAGAGTTTGAGGTTGCTGTGAGCTGTGACACCATAGCACTCTACCAAGGGTGACAAAGTGAGACTCTGTCTCAAAAAACAAACAAAAAAAAAAAAAAAAAGAAAGAAAGAAATATACTATGGTTAAAGCATACAGCTAGCATTTTTATCTAGCTAATTATATATATTATTTTATCTTGTTCTGGTGACCTCTCATAATATTAAATCCTCACCTGTTTCTACCACCACACGTTTTGGTTCTTCTCCAAGATCAGCAAAACTAAAACATCTCTGCTATTGAAGACTCTTATTGAGGGCACCACGTTGTTGTCTCCCTTAACTCATTATATAGCATTAAGCTTTTTGATTTTCCTTTTGGAAAAAGCTAATTAGGCTTGGCCCAAGATACCTCAGAATGTTTCCTGAGTAAACGACAATGAATTTTCAAAGTAATTTCATTTACCTACTTATTCTTTTCATGTCTACATTTCCTTATGTGCTGCTGTATTTTTTTCTCCATTTCGACCTCTTCTTTCAGGGACTTACGTTCTGTAAAGCAACTCATAAATTGTGAGTTATAATAATTTGAGACTTACTCCTTCTTACTTTTTTTGGATCGTTATGAGGATTAATTTAGATTACCTTATGAGCAAGTTCCTCATGAGGTGTCTGGTTCACAATGGTTGCTAAAAAAGAAAAAAAAATGGGGAAATTCTTTTATTTGTAAAGAGCATAACTACTAATCAAATGAAGTCACAATTCATCTTTGTATCCCTTGTGGTTCGTCTCAGTTGGGGTTCTTTTAGAGAAACAGAACCACTAGTGTGCATGTGTGTGTGTGTGTGTGCAAAACTCCAGAGGGAACTGGTCTGTGTGATTGTGAACAAAGGGGAGTCTGAAGTTTGTAGAGCAGGCTGGATTTCTAGACTGCTGCAGTCTTAAGGTAGAATTTCTTCTTCTGCAGGAACCCTCAGTTTTTGAAAATCAACTATCAATAAAACATGTAGTATTAATGCCCAGCTCTATGTGTACATGACCTATATCCACTGCTTTTATTGAATTCGTTTGAATTTCTTTAGGAAAATGATTCTCCCATACCACACCAAACTTTATTCATATTTAAACAGTTTACTATACCTCCCTTCACTCACATTGCAAAAAGCATATTTGAGAAATATTAGCATCACCAGCTTAACTGATAGTTCTCTTGCCACAGTGAATGCTTTACAGAAAAATCTCATTTGAATATTTATGTTCTAATGTGCTTACTTGACTTTAAAATGAGACATTTGAATAATAGGCTGTAACATACAGTATTATGCTCAGCATACCATATATGTGTTGTTGATAAACTTCATAACAACCCTAAGAAGTAATGATTATTACTATAATCTCTATTTTATAGATGAGAAAATTGAAGCTCACAAAATACAGATTACTTGTTCAGGGCCATAAACGTGACCATGAATGTAAATCAGATCTGTTCCAATCTAAGCTACTGTTTTAACCACTATGCTTGAACACATTTTTATGTTCTTATGACACCAATTTGTTTTAGCAAAAATGTCTAAGGCACTGTGAAAGCTTTAAACACATTTTGAATCAAAACATTTGTATATCATAAAACTGAACTCTCCTTGTGTTTAGGAAGAAATTGAAGCCTTTTGCATATGAACCCTTCTACAAGGAGTATTTAGGTATTAAAAATCAGTTTCTTAACTATGTGTAAGATTTCTTCCTCTCCTGGAGATTTTAGTTTTAAAGTAGGGTTTCTGAAATAATTTTTTAATGCAATATTAGTTCTATTACATATGACATTAATAAATATTACTTGGGGAAAGGTTTCTTTAGTCAAGTAAGTTTGGGAAATTTCCAAAAACTTACTTGACCAAAGAACCCTTTTTCCAAGTAATATCACGTTAAAAAGGTACAAGGAGATTATTTATCGCCATATTTCTTTTAGTATGATCTGTATAAGCGTATTATCACTTTCCAACGGTGAGGTGGCTATAGCTCTTTTCAAATTTTATTCACACAGTGCTTCATGCAACTAGAATTCCAAAGAACTCACTTTTGGGAATTGCCATCTTGACATTAAGATAACACTTTATAAGAGCGTCCCACTTATCTGAACGTCTTTAACCAGCTAAATTTACCAACGTAGATAAAAAAATCAAACGGGAACCCAGATGACACAGCTAAGGGCCATCACAGGTAAGGCAGTTATGCAATAGAGGAGAACTGTGTAAAACAAGGTTTCAGAAGGGATCAAAGTAAAGGATATTATGGCTTAGAGAACATTTGTAGCACTGCCATACCATGGACTTTGGAAATGAGAGTTTGCCTAGAATCACTGAATTCTTTATGCTGGTTTTTGGTGGTTGGGGAAATTCATGTCCTGAAAGCTCCCACAATGAAGCTTCAAATAATATTTTGCATTTGTACCACAGCTCCAATTTTTCAAAACACTGCTACACATATTACCTTATTTAACCCTTTCAGCCTCGACGGTGAGTTGCAATAGGTCTGTTTTTCACAGCTGTAGAGGTAATTTGCAAACTGTCCTGCTCTACAGATTTTTAGTTTTGTCTGGAGCTATGCTTTAGGACTCAATGAAGCACATCCCCAAGCAATGAGGCAGAACTGTGGACAGCTGGAAATCTGCAGCTCACAAACCAGGTCAGAGTTCTGTTAAAAGGGAGAGTTTTTTCCCTTTCAAACGAAGGCTTTTAGATGGTTATGAAAATAATAGGTTTTGTGTGCATAGCAGAATATTTTGCTAATTAATGGGACTAGCATGATCAAGTCCTTTTCTGCCCACTATGAAAAGGACTGTTGTCATTCTTTCCTTTCTAGTTTTGAATCAAATTTATGTTCACTGTAAAAAATCCATACAATACCAAAATGTAACATGGAAAGAGATAGTTTCCTATAATCTCACTACTATTAATAGCTGTTCAAAACTTGGTCTATATTCTTTAAGATTTAATTTTATATACACTTACTATCAACCATGTACGTATTATGTATAATTTTAACATAAATAAACCTTTAAGAAAATTGTACAAATTTTGTCTATACTTTAGTGATTGATAAAATAAAGTAGGCACACCCCTATGATCAGTACCCAAGTCAAGAATTAGAAGGTCATTATCTGTACTTCCAAAGTTTCTCAACCAGAGGTAGCCATTACTTTGCTGATACTTGTGTTGTTTTCACTTTATATAAATGGAACCACACGAGATTCTTCCATATTGTGATATACAGCCATTCTATAGCGTGGCATACAACATTTTCATTGTTGCATAATATTCCTCTGTGTGAATATGCCAAAACTCAACTGGGACATTTGGACTGGCTTCAGTTTTGGGTTATAGATAATGCTGCTATGAACATTCTTGTATGTATCTTTGGATGTAGTTTGGCTGAATAGGTAATAAATAAAATTATTAGCCTATAGGATGCACATATTCAGCTTTCCTAGATAATGCCAACCAGATTTCCAAAGTGGTTACATAAATTTATTGCTCCTGTGAGCAGTGCATGGAAAATTTACTGGCTACACATCTTCTCCAACACTTGGCAATGTTGGCTTTTGCAATTTTAGCCATTCTGGTGTGTCTGTAGTCTTAGCTTATTGCAGTTTTAATTTGCATTTACCTCAGGACTAATGATGTTAAGAATTTTTTCGTGTTATTGTCTATTTTGTGATGTGCCCATCTAGCCTCATGTCCAATGTACCCACTGGTTTACTTTCCTTCCTTTCTTCCCTTCCTCCCTCCCTCCCTTCCTTCCTTTCTTGAAATTGAGTCTTGCTATGTCGCCCTCAGCAAAGTGCTGCGGCGTTACAGCTCACAGCAACCTCCAACTCTTGGGCTTACGTGATTCTCTTGCCTCAGCCTCCCAAGTAGCTGGGACTACAGGTGCCTGCCACAACACCAGGCTATTTTTTGGTTGTAGTTGTCATTGCTGTTTGGCAGCCCCGGGCTGAATTTGAACCTGCCAGTTCCTGTGTATGTGGTTGAGACACAGCTGCTCAGCCTACTTGTGTCTATTTCTTACAGATAGAGGTAGTTGCCCTTTCCAACACCAGACACAAATATCTGTGACTGATATGCATTGAAAATATCTCTTGCTCTGAAGTTTTCATTTAAATCACTTAAAGGCATCTTGTGATGAACAGAATTTTAAAAATTTAATATAACTAAATTGAATTAATTTTTCCCTTAAGGGTTGTGTGTGTCTTCTTTAAGAAATCTTCATCCAGTTCAAGATCATGTAAATATTTTCCTACACAATCTTTAAAAAGCTTTCTCATTTTCATATTTAGTTTTATGAAATGGCTAGTATTAGTTTTTGAATGTGGTATAAGGTAGAATTCAAGATTCATTTTTGTTCTAGATGAATTCCCAATTGGCCCAAGAACATTTATTGGGAAAAAAGTTCCTCTCTCACTCAATGCTCTGGCGTGCCAACTTTGTGATGAATCAAAAAAATATATATCTCTTAGAACTCCAATTATACATTTTGACCATACTCCATATGGTCCTTATCATGTTTTCTATATTTTTTATTGTTGTTTTTGTGTCCTACAGTTTGGATATTTTCTTCTGATTTATTTCTACCTTATTACTTCTCTCTTCAACTGTGTCTAACAAGCTATTACACTACTCATTGAGTTAATTTCAGTTATTATATTTTCATTGCTAATCTCCATTTGGTTCTTTTTTGTTGTTTCAACTTTCTTGACAGAATTCTTAATCTTCTTGTTTAGGCCCTTAAACATATTGTCTATTTAAAGCCCATATTTCAAATGGATTCCATATCTGGATTCTCGTAGTGTGCTTCTTTTGTTCATAAAGCCACAAAGTCTTGCCCGCCATATGCCAACTTTTCAATAGAGTGTCAGATGTTGACTATGTAAAATCATGGTGATAATCTGATATCATCTTTATCTAGAGGGAACACACTTTTGCCTGTGGCACTTGGTTCCCTTAGGGACACCAGCAACCTCAGATCATCTTAATTGAATGAGGAATTGCGATAACTCAAAAATTGGCTTCAGTTCCCAGGGAACTGACTGGTACCATGTATTTCTGGCACATCCATGCTTGCTTTTAAGATGTAGCTTTTCCTGGCCCTGCTCCGCTGGCAAGAATAGGCTCCTCTCCTTGATGTGCCTTGAATCCCTGCATTAACCCCTTCTCCTCCCAGTTTTAGGGTGCTGTTGGAGGAGCTGCTTATCTTCTCTCTCAGCTCTACTTGCTGAATCAGCAGGTGCTGTCTGGAAAGAGTTGCTCCCAGTGCTGGCTTCTCCCTTTGGGCTTTTGTCCTCACCTAATTCTTAGCCCCATAATTTCTCATACTTTTATTTGGTAACTGTCTGATAATTTCAAACAGATTAAAAAATATTATGTCTAGGTTCTCTAGGTTTCCTTAGTGGGACGGTTGGTAAAAATCATCTAATCTGTCTTCCTGGAAGTCTATATATGATCCTAATAGTGCTTTTGGCCAGATGAATGTGTACAAATTTATGTACACAAATTGTCAGTCTTTTATTTTGTGACTTGACCTTCATGCTATGCTTAGTGGAGATATTCCCACTACAGATTATAAAATACATCAACCTTTTTCTCATTTGTTCTGGCTTCATTTTTAAAATAGCTTCTATTTCATGTGGCATTCATTTTGAACTAAGGAGTGAGGTAGATACTCGGTAGCTTTTTTTTTTTTTCCCAAGACCATATTAGAGTGCAGAGGGCTCATCAGGACTCACAGCAACCTCAAACTCTTAGGCTCAAGCAATCCTCCTGCCTCAGCCTCCCAAGTAGCTGAGACTACCAGGGGGAGACACCACACCCTGCTCTTTTCTTTTTGCTCCCTTCCTCTTCCCTCCCCTCCTCTCAGCTCCTCCTTCCTTCCTTCCTATTATTATTCTTAGTTTATAATTTTGTAATATTTTGATGCGGTCTTGCTTTTGCTCAGGCTGGTCTTGAACTCCTGAGCTCAAGGTATCCTGCTGCCTCAGCCTCCCAGAGTGCTGGGATTACAGATGTGAGCCACTGCACTGGGCTGCTTTAAACATTTTTTAGTATTAAGAAAGAAAAAGAGTTAAGAAGGAGCCAAATCAGGACCATAAGGTGGATGCCTATTGATTTCATATTAAATTGAAATTTAGGAGTATTGCCATGGTGGACGAGGACTCTGGGGAAGCCTTCCTGGGTGTTTCTCTACTAATGCCCTTCCTAGTTTTCTCAAAACAGTCTTACAGGGTGGCACCTGTGGCTCAAGGAGTAGGGCACCAGCCCTATATACCAGAGGTGGTGGGTTCAAACCCAGCTCCGGCTGAAAACTGCAAAAAAAAAAAAAAAAACACCCCTCCCAGCAAAAAAGCCCCCAGTCTTACAGTAAGCTGATGTTATTGTTCTTTGGCCCTCCAAAAAGTCCATAAGCAAAATGCTTTCAGTACCCCCCAAATTACTGCTGTGACCTTTGGTGTTGACAGGGCTGCTCAGCCTTTGCTTTGATGGTTCTTGTCTTTGGGATTGCACTGACGAAGCCCAGGGTCAAGTCCTGCTATAATTCTTCAAAGAATTCAGGACTTTGAGCTCACTAGTATACAATTCCCACCGAAAACTCTCCTCCTTGTTTGTAGTTGATCTGGGCACCCATCAAGTGGAAAGTTTGACTTTAATTTTTCAGTCTGATTGTGTAAGCTCAATCAATTGAGGTATCTTTGGTATTGGCTATTGTTTCTGCTGCTGATAGGTGGTCCTCTTCAGTTAGAGCTCCTTGCAAATTGATGTGGATTGTCTGCTACTGCGGGCTTCAACTCCAACTCGGCCTTGTCCCTTCTTAAAATGAGTTAAATATTGGTAAACTGCTGATTTATTGCAACATTGCCCCATAAACTTCTTGTAAAGCATCAGGGATTTCACCTTCCTTCCATTCAAACTTCACCATTGATTTGATATTTCTTGTTTCAATTTCAGTGGCATTCACGTTGCTCTGACAGGGCTCCTCTGAAACTGATGGCTGGGGATTTTTTGTCCCTCAAACTAGATCTTGTTCAGACATGTTGTAACAAGTTAGTACAAGCATATTTTGGTGCAAAAGATTTTTGAAATCCATGCACATTTTTCTCAAAACAAATTACCATAAATTTGGTGACTTAACATAAATTTTATTTTCTCACAGTCCTGCAGTACAGAAGTCCTAATCGGTGTCACTGGACTGAAATCAGAGTCAGAAGGGTTGTACTCTCTCCAGAAGCTGTAAGGAAGAATTTTTTTTTCTTTTTTTTGCCTTTTCCAATTACTAGTGGCTGCCAGCATTTCTTAGCTTGTGGTTGCATCATTGTCGTCTCTACCTTTGTGTTTATTTTGCCTTGTCCTTTTCTGTCTGGGCCAAATCTCCTTTCATTTCTCTCTAATAAGAATACATGTGATTGCATTCAGGGTCTACCCAGATAATCCAGGATAATCTCACCATCACAAAATTCTTAATTTAGTCACATCTGGAAAATGCTTTAAAATAACACAACAAAGTAATATTTACAGGTTCAAATGATTAGGTCCTCATAGCTCCACATGGATAGATCTCGCTACCGGTTTGCAAATTCCATGGGAGCGGAGCCCTTGCTTGTTGTTTTCACTTTTGTGCCCTCTGTGCTTACAGGAGTAAGGATCCTAGAACAAAGCCGGCATTCATTAAACATCTGTCATATTAATCATTATTAGAGAATCGCTCTGACCATTCTTCCTGCAGGATGGGGAGATTTTGTTGTACTCCAAAAGACATATCTAATACTATTAGCTGGAATTTATAGGGATAAACTTTGGCTGTTCATGAAATAGAATATTCTAACAGCCAGGCCTATCCATGGCCCTGGTTGCTCCATGAAGGAATAAACTCCTTGAATATGTATTAAAATAGCGTCTGGGTGATTATCTATTAGAGATGTTAGAGAAGATATTTAAAATTAGGTTCTAAAGAAGCCTAATGAAATGTCCAGACTTTTTTTCTAAACCTTTTATTAATTTTAAAACCACTGAAAAGAATTCCTCTAATCTGTGACCCTGTCATGGGCATCATACCTGAGAGTCTATACACACATTTTCTTTGCTGTGGATCAGCTCTGTTTCTCTGCAGAACGTTCGAGCACCATGCTGGGAGCTCTCAAAGTCAACTTGGTCCTCTACACAGAGGAAGATTTTTTCTTTTGATTTAAAAAATGGCTCTAAGTCTTTAAATTCTGATTTTTAAACCAGAAACATGCCATATATGTATACAATATGGTCACTGAAATAATGCAACTGGCTTTTTGTTTTATATAGCAATACTATCCCAGCTATATCCAAATAAAAGTTGTCTCTACATCAGGGCAGTCATCATGGAGATTCGTGATTGGAAAATGAGAAATTTTCTTCTAGATTTCCCTTCATGTGAAAATTAGCCCTATGACTTTAACTGAATCTAGTTTTTGGCCAAACTAGTTGCACCAGTGGGATGTTTTTGGTTGCAAGGAAGAGAAGACATCGCTAAAGTAGCTTAATATTATTTCCCATAACAAGATGCCTAAAAGATACGCTAAAGTAGCTGTGGTGGTTCCAAATGTCCTATTCTTACCCAATTATAGAAGCAAGGGAAGGGAGGAGGAAGTCTCTTCTGTAGCTCTCCTGTTTTATTTTCCTTTTTAAAAATACATCAGCATGGGTAGGAGGATTTCTTTTCTAAGTATAACAAAGGACACTGTCTTCTGTCTCACTGGTCAGAAGGGTGACATAAAGGTGGAAAAGCAAATTTCTGGCATTTTTACTTTACTTATAGACAGGAAGGGGTTAATTCTGTGCTCACTAAAAGCAGATTCCTCAAACTAACAATTATAAAGAGGTTTACAAAGCCTTTCACATACCCTCTTTCTTCTGATTCTCATTAGCAAATCCAGTGGCTGGAAAGTTGGTGATTGGCAGTGGTGGTAGGGGAGTGGAAAATGAACTGGCTACTGATACTAACTAGGTGCCTGTTATTGTGGACCAGTCTATTGTAGATGATGAGTCAGAGGCCCTACCTGAGAAACTTGTTAAAGGCAACTTGCCTAGAAAGTAGGGGTGCATGCACCAACATGTAATGATGACAAGGATGCTTACTGCACCCCAGACATGGTGATCTCTCAGTCAGACAGAGGAGGTAGTTTATTTTACAGATGAGGAAACTGTCTTAAGGGCACATACCTAGAAAGTACAGGTCTGTGTACAGAACTCCAATGCTGTCTCCAGGGTTGGACATTTCTTTACACTGTCCTGTCTTCCCATTCTCATTCTTCAGTTCTCTCCAGGACTACTGCTCCTGAGCTAAGCTTTCTGCGACTTCAGTTTACTCATCTGCAAAGTGGGGATAATTCCGCCCACTTTATAGGATTCCTATGAGGAGTAAAGGTAATAATTGACGGAAAGTGATTAACAAGAAGACAACTATAGTAGGCTTGAGTTGCAGAACTTATCTCACTATATTGTTAATTTTCAGTTATGCTATTTACCCATTTTCTTGGACTGAGATAATCTGGGCCCTTGTATACTCTTAAGAATTCCTATGGAAACTAAAAAGCTCAAGCACTGAAATGAAAATTGTGAAACGCTTAGAAACAGAGTAACAGGCAACACGCTCCCATAGCGATGACGCCATACGCCACAGGTCTCCTACAGAAAAGTGTAAACTTGTGAGAGCATGAACGTGAAAAAGGCAAAGACGGTGTCTGTGTTACTATGAACACTGTTTTGACTTTACCCCCGACCACACTCCGAGGGCTGCTGTCCTAGGGTCACAGGAGGCTGGCGCCCGGGAACGTTTGGTAAACGAACCCTCGGACCTATGGTTGCTTAGACCAGGAAACGGAGAATTTAAGGCCAAAACAAGCAGGGCCGGAGCGCCATCGCCCGCACGAACTGCCCCTGCTGCCTCCCGCATCCTCCCGCCCTGCCGGCACGCTCCCGCGCGAACCCGCATCGGCCCCAGGGACCAGACCCCGAGCGCCCCGCGGGGCAACCTCAGTCCCCGCGTCCTTGCCGCAGGCCCCGCCCCGCCGCCTCCTGGTTTCCACGGTAACCCCGGGCGCAGCCTCCGCGTCCCTCTCGGGTTAAACCATTCTCGTCAGGGGCCTTATCCAATGGGAAGGAATTTGATAGAACGCTTACGGGCGACTCTGCTCCCATTTTGTTTTATGTGATTTAGAAGCTACACTTCCTTTTCTCCCCCAGCTAACTACGTCTGCATAGAGCGCAGCGGCTCGCCTCTCCCGTTCCGTCGACCCCCCCGGCTCGGGCCGCCAGTGGTGCGGCTCTCCGGGGCGCGCCGGCCGCGCGGTTGGCGCAGGGGCGAGGGCGCGCGCCCGACGTGCGCGCAGGGGGCGTGGCCCGCGCGCGGGCGGGGGGAGGGGAGGCGGGCAAGATGGCGCCCGGCGAGTAAATTCTCCCTAATCCCTCCCGCGGCTGCTGAGGAACCGGGGCGGGGGGTTCTGCCCCCGCTCCCTGCGTTCCTCCTCTCCCCCGCCCCCGGAGGTCTCCTTCCCTTCCTCACTCCACCTTGGGGGCGGGCCTGCTTCCCGGGACACCATGTCGGACTCTGAGGAGGAGAGCCAGGACCGGCAACTGAAAATCGTCGTGCTGGGGGACGGCACCTCCGGGAAGGTCAGTCCTCCAGCGGGAGCCCGCCGCCCGCGTCGCCCCGCGGCCCCGAGCGTCGCGGTGACCGGGGGACCGCTTAGAAACAGCCGCGTCCCGACTCGCCGCCCGGGGCGCGGACGCCTTCGGGGCTTCGGGGCCGCAGCGCGCCGGGCTGGGGCGCTCCGCGGCTTCGGGCCTGTCGGGGGCGGCGGGGTCGTGCGGGCGTCCTCCTACCCCGGGCTCACACTCTGCCCTCCCTCCCTCCCTCCCGTTTGATGCCTTCAGTGCCCTGCGGGCTCCCGAGAGGTGGGCAGTGGAGTCAGATTCCCCGGGTGCGGATCGTCCCTACTGGACGGGGCCGGGGCGCACTGCTGACCTGGTTGCGCTTCCTCCGTAACGTGGGTGTTGGTAGAGGCCACCGCGAGTGCAGAGATGTGAAATGTGAAAGTCCACGCACACAGTCAACCTTGATTGCTGCCTTGCCATTATCCCTGTTCGTCTCCCCGTGTGCCCGGCACCGCACCTGTCAGGACGCGCGTTCCTTGGACACGTGTTGACGGAGCCCCCCCTGCACGTCGGTCCCGCGCGGCGGCTGGCTGGCTGGCTGGGTGCGCGGGGGTGCCAGTCCCCGCAACTCCTCGGCAGGGTTTCCTAACCAAGGTTCTGGAGCTCCTACAATGGAGCAAATGTTGCCGGCTACCTGGAACGTAAGATCTGGAGGGGCTGTGAAGAGGCTCGGCTTGGCGCGCCTTCAGACCTGTTCTTGTGTGTGTCAAGGTCACCAACACTCGCCCAGGGAACATTGCTCAAGTGTGTCTTTTATCTGCTCCTCTCCCCTTTCCCACCCGTAGTCTTCAGAAATGTGGGTTCTTAACAGCTGCCTGTTTTCCTGTTTTCAGCTTCACATTCCCGTGTTGCTGGTGTAGTTGGGACCCTGGTTGCTGTGGCGACGACTGCTCTTTGCAGCCTCCCTGGCTTGGCATCCCTGAGCTGCTCTCCTGTCTTTGGAGTGTTCTGTTTCTTTCTTGTCTTCCAGGATATTTTGTTATCGACTTTTAGTGCTGGGGAAAACAGCTTAATATGCTTTGATTATGTTTAAATATTTTGGGGAAAAGACTTGCTTTTCTTGATGAAGTTGTCTATGAATGTTTTACACTTCGAAGTTTTGACGGAATTGTCATAAATCAGCATTGTTTCTGACAATTTAATTCAATTGAAATTTTGTTAGGTTTTTGTAGTTTTCTTATCATTTAGATTTTCATTTGAAAGCTACCCTACTTGTCAACATCTTACTGCACAACCAAACTTACTTCCCATTTAAAATTATAGTGACTGTAATATTTGTAAGAAGACACAAAAACTGCCTGTCACCCGATAGGCTATCATAATTTTTTAAAGTTTTGCTCACTTTTCTTTCAGTACTTATCTATTACACTTTATTAGTTGAAATTTGTTCCTAAGTTTGTGTCAGTTTTTTATTTAGCCCATCATACACATTTTCCTCTTACTGTTCATTTGGTGTGACTAATTGTAGTTTTTCATCTCTGTCTACAATTCTGCATAGTGTCGAATAAAACGTAATTTTTTCATTTCCATATTGTTGAATTAGGACTGTTTGCATCAAAGAATAACAGTGCTCTGACTTAAGTCATCGTCATCTTGCCCAAATAATCTATATTAAAACTGTAACAGGTTTTTCTGCCAGAAATTTCCTGACATAAACATCTGACACCTAATCTTCTTTCATTATTTTACTATCAAGCATGTTTTTTTCCTCCATACCTTATTCAGCTCTCAAATTATTGGCAGCTACTCGAGTTCCCATTATATCCCATACTGTTCTTCTATGAACTGAGCCTCTGTTTCATCCCATTTGTATCCTGATTTAACACTTGGCCATTTTTTTCTAGCATTGGTTTTTTTCTTGCTGGTTCTAACTCTAGACATTTTTATACACAGACAGAAGCAATAGAGTATGGAGGTGATCACTAACATTCCTTCAGGAGACATTTAGCTCCTCCCTCTAATAACATGCGTTTCCCTCTTTTTTCCTGTTCTGATTCATACTTCTGATTTTATTACCTATTTTTTCAAGTTTTTTGGGGGGAGCAGAATAGTCTATTTTGGTATCTTTTTAGTGTTGGTAAATGTAGTGTGGTTGTATAAAGAATCAGATAAAAATATTTCAGATAATCATGGCTAGTTGTTCATGTCATACCTGTAATTGCTTAACAAGGGTATTTATACAGTGACTTGTGAGAAATTATTGAATGTGAAAGATGGCATGAAGTCTAGGTATTAAAGAAGATGCGTTCCCCTCCCCTCTGATTCAGTCAATTCTATGTTTAATTTTTATAGCAAGAAGTTAGGAGATAATGTAATAAGAACTTACTTTAATATTCTCTATTTAAAACTCTATTCCAATGAAGCCCTAGCTTTATGTTTGCCTCAGGAGTGTGAGGGCAGGTCTTTCAAAATCTAGAAGTTCCTCTTCTAAGAAAAGAACTTGATTTACCAGTTTTTGAATACTCTTCAATATAAAAATATTGAACTCTGAGAATCTTTAATGGAAGTGAAAAATTATCTTAAATGACACAATAAGGATGTTACATGTGCTTTAAATTTCTCTTTGACTTAAGTGTTTCATCATCTGTGTATTAAACATTTTGAAATACCTGTAATGATATACATAAGATAGTTACTTCTCTCTAGAATTCTGAACTTCTTCACAGATGATTTTGGCTCTAAGTTAGACAAGCTCAATGGCATAATTAGAAGTAAATGACAAACAAAAGTCTTTAAAAAGAGATGTTTACCTTTTAAATTCTTATCTCTCAGTTTTGATATTGTTACATGCTTCAAGGGTGTACCCCATATAGTGAATTTATTTCTAAATGGGTCTAGCAGAACATCTTTCAAATGGCAGTACTCAACAAATACTTGCCTAAATATCCTACATTTATTAAAAATGCTTAGTTTTTGTATATTAAAAAATTTGGAGTTAGGGTATATAAGTTACCATTTGTGTGAAAAACATAGTTCTGTGTAGAAGGAATTTTAGTCATCCTTTTAAAAGGAGTTGGAATTTCACCAACTGTTCTTTTGCACAGCTGTATTTATGTCAAAATTAACTATAATAAGCTGTCTTGGAAATTTTATCTTAGTTCTTATTATTTTAAGAGTCGACATCTAATTTTAACTTTTAAAATTAAAGAAAGGGCTATTTTCCCCTAACTTTTGGAGTCGTTCTTGAAGAGTGTAAAATTGAAATGAAACTGCCTTTCTCTTTTTTTGGAGGCGGGGGAGAGTTTACAAATAAGAATAGTGAATTTAAAATGTTTAAGACGTCTTTGAGTTATTTTAGTTGTTAGCAGCATGATTGATGATTTTGCTTTGATAAGAAATGGTACTCTAAAAGAAAGTGCAGGAGTTTTTGAATAAAACTTTGAATTGTTATTAAAAAACAGTAAATGTATATCTGTTGTGGTTCTAATATCTTGTGACATTAGCATTATGGTTCTTGGATGGAAAATAATTATTTTGCCTGCTTTATATTAATCTTAAAAATGCCAACTTTTAAATTTAAAGGGGACATTATCACAGTCATTCTGTAGAATCATTTTCATTTAACATCTTTATTATAGAGAAAAATTAGGTAGTTAAGTTGCTTTTCTCATGCAACAAAGGAAAAGAAATTCCTCAAGCAGGCTTTCCCCTCCTTAATTAGTGCTTCTTATTAACTGAGGACACAACTAGCCTCAGAATATTTAACCTTAGAAATGAAACTTTATTAATGTTCAGTGACTTTTTTATTTAACTGATGTGTATAAGGTTCATATCTTTAATTATGTTGTTGTAGTTTTTTTGTTGACAATTCTCAAATTCTAATTTCTAGCAAGGAGAGGAAGCTGGACAATTAGGAGATTTAAAGAGCTCTAAGGGATGAGTTGTGTCCCCACTGTTGGCTGCTGGCAGATGAAATTTACTTGGTGACATGAAGTCCCCTCTCTCCCCCCAACTGATTAGAACGCCTTAAAATTACTTGTTGAATTAATTGCAGTATAAATGTTAAGATTACTTATAAGATTTAGTAGTGATTTTATGTTTACATTTCTTAAACAAAGAAATTAATTTTGATATTCTGTGTATCAATTTTTTAGACCTCCTTAGCTACGTGTTTTGCTCAAGAAACTTTTGGGAAACAGTACAAACAAACTATAGGACTGGATTTCTTTTTGAGAAGGATAACATTGCCAGGTAAGAGACTAAAAAGTCTAGACATAGAAGATTGTACAAATCTTAAAATAAGTGGCATAGGGCAGAAATGTATAAAATGAATTTTGGGCTGCTTCTGCATGAAAATATATGTAACCAGTAAATTTAACTTTCATTACAATCTGCAATGCAGGAATATTGTCCATGAGTGTGAGAAAAGTCTTGCACTACCCTGTCACTTTTTTGGCTACTATACATTTTTCAAGAATAAACAATAGTTGCTTATAAAATTCTAAAAAGCTTTTAAAAAACTTAAATGCTATGCATGTGTCAACACATATTATATTAACTGAATGTGAAAAGACTGGGAAGGATTATTTCTTTTAAATATTATTTTGTTTCACCTCTGCTTCAGTTTTTTGTTTAAATGTTGAAACAAGTATAATGTAGCTATGGAACTTCTGTGCTCTAATATGTGAATGCTGTTTTATGCAAGGCAGCATGAAATTGCTGGCATTTAATAGACCACTAAAATTTAGGGTCCCTAGGCACTCATAAAAATACAGTTTGAGCATTCAAGATGTTTCAGTTCACCATGCAAAGAAACTATTTAGATGCCAGTTGCAGCACATTTTGTGGGAAATACAGGGAAATAATAACAAAAAAATGAAGAATTTATGTTTTAAGTTAGATTCTGAACAATTGGGGCTTTAAAATGCCCTATCCATTCAATTTCAATGGTTAAATTATATGTTTAAAGTAGTTTATTAAAGACAGTTCATCTTGTTTGACTTTATAAACTGTCCATCCTCTCCTCTATGAGGAAATACATTTGAATAAAACGGCTGCAAGTGTATTGTGAGGTTCATGTACTGGAACGTGAATGATGTAGTGGGAAGAAGTTTAATAAATGCCAATATTATGAAATATGTTAACCTCTGAAACACTTCATCTATCAGACAATTCCCAATGAAAGTTTTTGAGCAGGTAATGAAAACTCTTGGTTATTGGAGGTTTTTTCCATCTCCCACCAGTGATGCATTGTTACATTTTGTGATTGGAGGTGTTCTCAGGTGCTCATCAGCGATAAATTGTTACATTTTGTGATTGAAGGTGTTGTCTGTCTCTCACCAGTGATACACTGTTACATTTTGTGATTGGAGGTGTTGTCTGTCTCTCACCAGTGATACACTGTTACATTTAGTGATACACTGTTACATTTTGTGATTGGAGGTGTTCTCTGTCTCTCATCAGTGATACACTGTTACATTTTGTGATTGGAGGTGTTCTCCGGCTTTCATCAGTGATACACTGTTACTTTTTGTGATGGCTTGTATGTGGCTTTCCATGAAAAATAGATGAGGAGATACAGCATGACAAAAGAAAAAAATTCTAATTTTCCATTAGTACGTTATTGTTGAGCAAGAGGTTTATTTAATGAGAAACGTGTGTTTTGTTTTATGTATATTTTCTTTTAAGGTATTCAGAACTGAAAATCTGATTTCAGTTTCGTTCTCACCCTTATGGATAATCATTGCTACATACAGCAGTTACTGTCAGAATACATGCACAAATCCCATAGTATACCTACTGAAAACTCATATTTATACTCATAATTTTTTCAGAGATGCCCATTTTTATACACAGAGAACCTCAAAGCAGTATTTAGTTATTAGCTATTTTGTTTTGATGCTTAATTGACGGAAGTACCTTTTTGTTTCATTAGTTTTAATTTTTCTGATTTTTTTAATTGAAAGGCTTACATAAAAAACAGGCACCTACACAAATACGAAGACTGGTTTTAGACATTCTCTGTATGTGATGTATGTGATGATTTCTGACCTGTTGCACAGTCCTGATGATTGTAAAATTTTGATTACTTTGTAAAAAAAATCTGATAGTCTTGAAATTCGAATTTATGGGATAATATTTTAGACTTAGTATTTAAGTTCAAAGGTGATTATCAAGACGTGTATATTCTTAATGAATGTGCATTTTAAATTTTCTGATTAAGTTTTTATTTGGATGGGCAGAGTTCCAGAAAAAAAGCTTTACATTTTCAAAGCAGTTGGTTACTACATAATAGAGTAAAAATTATAGTCAGGATTCCAGTCGGAAAAAATTGTTTTAATATATCTTGTTTTTACATAATTAGTAGGTACATTAAGAAATGAGGTGAATAAATTGGGTTTATATAGTATATCCTTTATATACTCTAATCTTAATTTTAGTTCATTATAAATGTCAAAAGTAGGATGATTACTATTTGTATCACTTGCTAAATAAAACCTTACAGGCAGCACTATTGAATTTATAGTGAAGCAGCAAAGTAGGTGAGTTAATATTTGTTAGTGTTCTTGGAAGTCTTCTGACCAGTCAGAATGTTAGGGATGTGAGCCTCCTGTCTGTGTATTCACATTCTCTTCATACAGGCTTTCAAGGTCATTACTTTGCAAATACTCATCCATTTTAGTATATTTCATGATCCGGTGTGCTGTATAGTCTGGATGCAACCACTGTGCAGATTTTACTGCTTAAAATAGTGTATCTGTTAGTCAGAGATTCTGCTGATAGAGCTTCTTAAGAGCCTTAGTCAAAATACTTTCAGGAAGCTTGTGGGTACAGTCCAGTAAACAGCGTTCTACTGTGAAAAGGATTTCTAAGCCTTTCGTACAAGAAGTGGGCAGACTTGTGTTTTTAGTTCCATCTTGACTATGCAGCACTTTAAGTAAGGTTAACCAAGGCACCAAGTGTACTTTTACAGGGTCACTGTTGAAGCCTCTCGGTGGGTTTGATTCATACCAAAAGCAGCTTGCCTGTGTTTTGTCACCTCATTTATTTTATTTTTTTCTCTAGTTACATGTCATTTTTTACAGAGGAGCAAGAATTTTGTAGCATTTTGCATTTGTGATTAGATTTATGATGGTTTCTTTAACGTTCTTGATTAGAAATTTATATTAGTTGGATTTCTGATTTAAAAAAGTAATATTGATCATTTGAATATTCTTAGAACTTTATAAGGTATATTACCTTGAAAATGTACTATAGGACTTCATATGTTTGTGCTGCCAAAAACTAAAATGAATATTGATTTGTATCACATTTTTGTGTAACTTTGTTTCTCAAATAGAGAATCTACATTGTCATTTAGTTTTATGTGTTAATAAGTCTAAAATTCAAATGTAGAAGTTAAAAGTACATTTCCACATGAATGAAATAGCATGAAATTAATATCATTTGTTGAAGCTATAATGATAGTAATTTTTTCTAGCATTTTATATTAATGGATTACCAGTAGTTCCTAGCTATTTTTATTTCTTAGTCACTAAAATCTATACATTAAAAAAAAAAATTCAAACAACAGTAATAAGAGCGTTTACTTGGAAAGGTATGGATTTTAAAAGTTCTCTTAATACATGAATATGAACTTCTTAGATGGAAGGCAATTGAATAGATGATTTAAACTCTTGAAATGATTGTAGTCAGAATTTGGAAACATGAAGGTCGTGTTGCTCAAGTTACAGTTGCAGTGTTCACAATACCTTATTCAGGTGGAACCTGAATATCAGAGCTTACCTGAGGAAAATGAAAGAAAAAAGGCTGTCTGGATGCAAGGTTAAGTGATAGGGATTACTAATTTAGAAATGGGATTAAATATCTTTTAATAATTGTTACGTTGTTGCCTGAAAGCTTACCCTATGGAAGTTAATATTGTTAAGCACTGTCTTTTGAAGTACACAAATGACCTAAAGAGTTTTCCAAGTGAAATTAATAGACTGCTGCTTATCTAGGGCCTTCTGGAACTATTTTATATATTTCTAGTGACGGCTAGCCCTTTCTCACCTACTTAATTGGAAATGGCATTATAGGAGAAGGATTTCAGTTTTGAATCTCAAAAAGTTTAGTTTTTAAGAAGTTGGGTTTATACAAGATTTTGGACAAATCATAGACTGTGATATTTTGGTCTTCATATTCACAGGGCTTTAAGAGTGATTCATTTGTTATTCTGTGAGCATTCAAAGTGGTTGTCTGTGGGAATGATGACGGACGATAAGCCCGGGAGCTCTCAGTGAGGCTAATGGAAGTTCCTCATGGAAACCCTTGCATGTGGTGTATGGAACAGACCTATGTTTAAGTAACGGAGATATTGTAACGTAAACTCTCCAAAATTTTGAGTTAAGGGTAAAACTGTGCTGGTTAGTCCAGTGTCTTACTTTCTTTTCAGTTGTGGAGTTAAATAGTGTGGCTAACATTGTCTGATTTCTGTGTTTTACACTGGTATATAAATTTATGTCTTTTTTGTTTTTGTTTCTGAAGTGAGATCATTTTTCAGTTTCTAAGTTTTTATTTAGAATTTTTTGGATTTGCAAATCATTCAAAAAGTGCTAATTGAGACTTTGGAGACAACTACATAGTTTTAGGAGAAGTTTTGAAATGTCAAACTAGGAAGCATTTCAGACGGTTCCTTAGCTTTTGTAGCTCATTTATTGCTTGAATTGATAGGAGAGAAAGGCTTATTATCTCAGAAATTTTTATATCAATAAATATTTTGTAAAATGCACATAAAAGCTTTTAAAGATTTCCTTTTAGAGTTTAAAAGGCTTTTCTAATGCTTGTACGGGGAGGAAGATTAGTTATATTATTTTATGAGGGCTAGGAAGCAGATATTATTTGTGTTCAAAGGAAATGCTTTGAACAGGTATGAAGGCAGCATAATATTTAGTGATATACTCAGAATACATCCTACATTATTTCTGAATAGGGCTATCAAATATGTTTCTATTCTATGGATTAAATTTGAAAGCATGTAATTTTTTATTATGTTTATACGATCACATACAATAACTGACATTCAAATTAAAAAGATTCATTAGAGTTGAAATGAAATTGAGTGGATTATTGTAGTCTGCTGTTATTCTATGAGTTTTAGAACCTATGGAATTTAGAACCTACAGCAAAATTTCTATGTATAATTGGATGAGTGAATATAATAAGGCTTTAATATTTGTATTTAAAGTATAATTCTTACTCCATGTACATGCATTCATTCTAAGAAAAAAAAATTGCAGGCGTATGTTTATAAGTTAAAACTTATTTTTTGTTGTTTTGAAGGTGATTGCAAATATGGTTCCAAGGAAGTGAAATAGAGGGATAAATGTAGATTCCCCACTATGGTTTCTTTTGACCAGTGGTTCTCAACCTTCCCAATTGCCGCATTGTTACAAATGGAAAAAAGGGGTCATGACACACAGGTTGAGAACCGCTGCTTTTGACAGTGTTAAATTCGCAGTTTCAAGTATCTGATCATATGAAGTTGCAGAATAAAAGGCAAATTGGGTTCAGAGTTTATCATTGTGACAAAGTCTTCTATGAAAGTGTGTTCTGTTATTATATTGCTATTTAGCTTTTTTTGTATTCTTTTATTTTGCATTCTAGGAAACCTGAATGTTACTCTTCAAGTTTGGGATATAGGAGGACAGACAATTGGAGGCAAAATGTTGGATAAATATATCTATGGGGCACAGGTATGCTATGAATTCTATGATTATGCCCATATAGAAAACACTCCTTAATCAGTACTCAAGTACTCGTGCTGATACACAGAGTAAACACACACGCCCCCCTTCTTTCTTACCTGATTTTTTCTTCTCTTTCTTTCCTTCTCTCTCTCTCCCTCCCTCCCTCTCTTTCCCTCCTTCCTTCCCTTCCTTCCTTTCTCTTTCTTTTCTTTGAGACTCTGTCACCCAGGCTAGAATGCAGTGACATTAGCCTAACTCACAGGAACCTCAAAGTCCTGGCCTCCTGAGTAGTTGAGACTATAGGCTCCTGCCACAATGCGCAGCTAATTTTTCTATTTTTAGTGGAGATGGGGGTCTCACTTTTGCTCAGGTTGATCTCGATCTCCTGAGCTCAGGGATCCTTCTACCTTGGCCTCCCAGAGTAATAGGATTATAGGTGTGAGCCACCATGCCTGGCCTCTAACTTGATTTTTGTCTGGATATGTAGAGAGACTAATTTTATATTTGTGAGAATCCTTTGGTTTCTTTCTTCCCAAATTATGTTTGGAACAATTTAGGTGTGGAAACTAGTGGCACTAATTAGTGGGAACTAGAAAACTTTTTTAACAGCCTTCATATGATATTTATATTACTAGATATTATTGGTAGCAATTAAATAAAGTACAGTGATAAATGATATTTTGGTACTTACTAACTGATTTGGTTATAGTGACTACTTTCATATAAACTGAATGAAAAGTAAAGAAGTAGAAAATTTAATTTAATTTTAAGTGGCAAGAACAAAAGTGTATTTATATGTCTGTATTTTTATGCTCTGAATTGTTCTATATAAAACTAAATATAGTTTTTTAGGTTTAATAGATATATCAATACTTTGTGTCAATAACTATAACTAATTATATATATGAAGCATTTATAATAATTTAACATTATAATGATGTGTTTTCAGAAGGAAAGCTGTGTAGAGCAAGAAAAATCATTTGAATAATTGCATAAAAGTTATTTGGCAACCTAAGCTTATCAAGACATAGTTTTTGAATTTTTAAATAAAGGTGTCATACACATAGAAAATATGCAGTGTTGTAATATATTTTAAAAGTTAATTATTTGTCTTTGAACATGTTCAGTGAACAATAATTGCCTTTTTAATGCTTTGGACTTAATGACCGAGTAGAAAGCCAGTGATGCCATGAATGTGATCATTTGATGGAGCAGAGTGCATGGTGCACGGCTGAGTACGGTGCTCATGGAGGTGTTGAATTGGTGTGTCTTCACATTTTCATGAAGCATTATAAGGGTAATACTTCAAAATCTTCATTTAGGTCTTTTTGGAGTTTGATATTTTGAGTAACAGAGCCTAACTTGGTGGCACGGAGCTGCCTTGCTCATCAGAAGTGGCTCCTACTGGGTGAAGGCGAAGAATGCTAAGCACTCTGCTGCCCCTTCAAGCTTGGTCTTGTCAAATACCACGGCCTTAATTTTGGATGGGAACTAGATTCTGATTTATTTTGTAAAATGTTCAGAGAAGGATAAGTGAGGCTAGCATGGTGCTGAATCATGTATAAAGGCCCTAGGGTTCTGTTTTGCAGCACTGATCTGTGGATTAGGTTCGCAAGCTCTTTCTTCTTTTTTTTTTTCCTGCATTATTGTCTCTTGCGAAATCTTTCTGCTCATGTTTATTATTTTCATCTGTGATCAGATGACTTGACATTTTGTGCATGTTCATTTTTCCCTTAAAAACTACATGTCACATTTTTGTGTCTGGCTTTTTTATTAGTGTTTTTTTTTTTTTTTTTTTTTTATCTGTTTTAAACTGATAGGTTTAAAGTTGTTCCTAATCTAAAGAAAACTTCCTGGACTGAGATTGGTGATAAGCCATAGTGCTTGCTTCACTTACATGGTTGGAAAAATGGGATTTGAAAATAACTTTTCTCACTTTTCTCCATAAAATGTATTTTCAAGGCTACATGGAAGATTTAAAAAATGAAAAAAAATTAGGTTGGTCTAACTTCTAATGATGTTTGACTTTTGGTGTCAAATAGGGTAACCTTTTATGATTTATAAGTATAGCTAGAGTTAGTAGAGAATAGGGGACTTTATGCATTGCAGGGTAAATAATAATATAAAATTCATAATACATATTTCAATTAAAAATTAGGGGAATATTATGCCCATTAATTATACATACATATATATATATATATATATATGTATATATATTTTTATTTTTTTTTTAGACCGAATCTCAAGCTGTAGCCCTGGGTAGAGTGCCATGGTAACAGTTCACAGCAACCTCCAACCCTTGGGCTTAAGCAATTCTCTTGCCTCAGCCTCCCAAGTAGCTCGGACCACAGGCACCTGCCACAACGCCCCACTATATTTTTTGTTGATGTTGTTGTTGCAGTTGCTATTGTTGTTTAGCTGGCCTGGGCGGGGTTCAAACTCACCAGCCTGGGTGTATGTGGCTGGTGCCCTGCCCACTTTGCTACGGGTGCCACCCATTAATTATATTCTTAATTACACCTTACTAAAGAACATTTATAAATTTATTATTTAACTTATTTAAATTATTAAAAAATATATTACTATTACATATAATTAATATTGATATGAAAGTTGCATAATATAAAATTAATCATTCTAAAGTGTACAATCAGAGGCACTTTGTATGTTCACAGTATTGTGTAATCATCTCGCTAGATAAGTTTTTGACAGTGTAGACTTTCTGTTATTACATGGTTGCCTATATTCAGCAGGCATTAATGGGAAAATTTGTAGACATCTGAAGAATGTTCAACTTTCTGAGAGCACTTAAGTTTAATAAAATGTCTTTATTCCCTTCCGTGTTTTTGTATTTCTTAGGAGAAAGTGAAGGTTTTATTCCTTCTTAGAACTTGTCATATATGGTTTCTATCTTGAAGGTACATGGTGACTTTGTCTCTTTTGCTGGTATTATATATTGTTTACGCTTATACAATTTCTGTGAGTGTTACAAGCATTTATCCTGTTTTTATTAAACAATAGTGTAGTACAGCATTTCTGAGAAATTCATGAACATTTTCATGAAATTGTCCCAGGCAACTGAAACTGGAAATTCAGAGATGGTGAATTGTTGTAAGTTGTTGATAATATAATAACTTTTTCTTCTTTCCGGAGACTCCAGCTTAAATGTTATGTAAAGTGTGTAAGGTACATGTACAAGTCATCTATTTTATTAAAATGTGTTTAAATTTTTTACTAGCATAAATTAGGGAAGATGTTACTTTTTAAAAACAATACTTTCAAACCATCTAGTAATATTTTAATATACTTAACAACTTTATATTACATAGTCATGTAATTATTCTTCAAAGCGGATATATTGCTTCTGGAATTGTGGATGCTTCGTTTATATTATCTCTGTCGTGAATACTTTGGATTTTGGCACATGCTACAGGGCAGAAATCTTTCACAAGTAATGTTTAGACAGGCTATTTTGAAGACATCAGTGACTGTGTTTTTAGGGTTTTGTTTTAGGATCCCCAGCTTCTACAAAAAGAATTACCTTACACGTGTCCATGCTATTAAACTACGCAAATCCATTTTTTAAACCATTTATTACCATCCAGGAAGCTTATTTGTAGGCTGCGATTTAACTTGGAGCCAAATAAAACCCTCTTCAGCCCCCACCCCTTGGTTAACATTAAACTTTAGCAATATCTATTGGAAGTGTGGGGCGAATCCAAGTTGAATCGATACCTAAAAAAGAATTAGTGAGATATTTTGACAAGAACTAGTTTTAAGAATTAAAATATTCTCCAGTCAAATTCCCAGATTTAAATTAACTTAAAAATTTCTAGGTGTCTTTAGAAAGATGTTGTAGGCTATTTTTCATAGTGGTTAGGAGCAAGTACACAGTACACAGTGTTTAGTGCCCAGGAACCTGTGGCTAACAGAGGCTACTAACAAACCTCAGAGGAGGGTGGATGTTTCATTTGTGTAGCTCTTTCTGTACTGGAATCTAAGTGGTTTGCAAACACGGCCCCACTGAGCATACGCTCAATGAAGTGTAGTATTTGTGAGGTAGAATACGACTAAAACTGTGAGCCACTGCCCCACGCAGATGAGCCTGTGTGTGAATTATCATCAACAAAAGGTTTGCTTAGAGGATAGCTGGGGAGAGAGCACATCTCAGAACTGGACTTCCTGAAGCACTCTTTTCTCTTTTACTCTGAATTTTTTACTAGTGTATTTGCAACATATAACTGATTATCTTTCTAGACCTCTTTTGCCTTAGTGTTTCTTACAGGTTGTATTTTTTTTTAATAATTTTATTAAATCATAATTGTGTATATTGGTGCAATCATAGGGCAGAATGTGCTTCATATACGATCAGAAACATTTTGATCGTACTGTGAGAGATAGCCTTCATAGCATTTTCTTAATCACTATATAAAGACATTGATACTC
>CAUYRH010149790.1:0-10124 GCA_963574655.1 Perodicticus potto | reverse complement strand
TTTTTTTTTTTTTTTGAGACAGAGCCTCAAGCCGTCACCCTGGATAGAGTGCTGTGGCATCACAGCTCACAGCAACCTCCAATTCCTGGGCTCAAGCGAGTCTCCTGCCTCTGCCTCCCAAGTAGCTGGGACTACAGGCGCCTGCCACACGCCTGGCCATTTTTTGGTTGCAGCCACCATTGTTTGGTGGGTCCGGGCTGGATTCGAACCCGCCAGCTCAGGTGTATGTGGCTGGTGCCTTAGCCCGTTGAGCCACAGGTGCTGAGCCAAGTATAACATTTCTGAGGCTCATCCTAGTTGCAGTAGAGGTCACTACTTCATATTTAAGTTTTTGAATAATGTTCCATTGTACGGCTAGACCAGTCCATTCACCCATCTGTGGACATTTGGGCTCTCTCCACTTTGGGGATATTATAAATAATGCTGCTCTCAATATTCCCATATGTGTATGAGTCTTTATGTTTTTATTTCTTTTGAGTCAATACCTTGGAGTGGAATCACGGGGTAATGAAATCATATTTGAATTTTCAAGAAAGCAAAAGCTTGGTTTTTAAGCTGTGTTGAAATGTTCTGCCAGTCACATCCAAAAGGATGTGTGTGAGCGTCCCCCACGGCCTGGGATGCTCTCCACATGTGGCTGCAACTGAGATTGCAACAGGGCACTCAGGTCCTTCCATGCCCAGCCATTTGCTGGCGCAGATCCACCCACCAGCCACTCCTCTGAGCAACCCCTTCCTGCCACAGCCAACTCCGACGCAGGCGAAACACAAAGATGTCTGAACTTGGCTTTTTCTACAGATGGGACAGGTGCAGTGGCTGAAAAAGCAGCTGTGATGATTCTGTGCTAAAAAGGGCTTTTCACGCAAGAGACAAAAAGATGAACGTTGTGCTAGAGAGGTGAACTTCGGTAGCTGGTGTGAAGAGAGTGTGATGTTTGCTCCTCGTTTTTCTGGGATAAATGAGTTGTGTTTGAGAAATGGTACCTTGTCAGCCTTGGCTACTGCTGGAAACAATTTCAGCATCTGAAAGCATAGATAGGGGAGACCAGAAACTTTAGCAAGAATCAATGGTTGCTGGAGACTCAGAAAACAGTCTTCTGATGTTTAACAGGTCAGTGGGGCCAGGCTGCCAGCCAGAGAGCTCTGTGTAGGGTGACCTGTGGCCTTGTTCATCCTGTGGGAAGCTGAGGAATTTGGGTCTCCAACAGATGATGGTACTGAATTGAATGCTTGTATGTCCAAGGGATGAGTGCTCCATTTAAATTGAACAGATGCCAATATTACTGGGCTCCTTCGTGATAACTGTCCTCCTCTAATGGGCCTGAGAGCGGTGAAGACTATTTAGAACTAGGCCCCTCAGGTTTAATTCTAGCCCACAGGACATGCAAGAGGGGCGCTGCCCTTGCACGTTAACATCAGACTTGCTTGGGTTCAAATCCTGACTGTAGAAGATCATTCAGTCATTTATTTAATTTCTCTGTGTCCTGATTTCCTCGTTTGTAAGTGGAACTGAAAATAACCCCACCCTGCTCTGGGGATGATCTGAGATAATCTGTGTAAAACACTCAGCACAGTGACAGACGGACCCATAGAGGGAAAGGCCACAATAATAAAGCATTAACTATCTCATCAATGTGATTTTAACAATTTCCTTTTTATTACTAGGGTGATTTTCTGTTTTAAGTATTTTACCAGGTGGGTAAAATTTGAATCTTTGATCTAGTCCCAGTAGCTGCAGGCAATTCAGTGTGGCGTCTCCCCACAGATTTTGATTCTGTCCATATGCGGCAGGATTGTGTCTGAAGGAGAATGAGAAAGGGTGATTGTCCCTGGCTGGGTGAGGGACCATCTGGTCTTCAGTTGCTCTCTGATCAGGCTGATATCCATGGAGGTCTGCTTCATCTTATACATGTATTTTAAGGAAAGGAACAGAGGCCCAGAGAGGTTAAGAAACATGCGTGAAGACACACAGCTAGGGGATGGATCAAAACCAGATCTGTCTGACTTGAGGACCCTGGCTCTTTACAATTTGTCTTCTAAAAATGTCTCCAAAGGCCTTTCCTCCCTAAGACCAGAGGATCACACTATTAAAAAACAAAGGGGGAAGTGTTTATTATTTTTTGAAGGGGTTGGACTACTGTTGCCCTGTGATTGGTCAGAGAAAGGCCTGAGGACTTGTGTCATATGCCAAATAAAACTTTAGTTCTTGTTCAGGTTTGGAAAGCAACTAGGCATTTTGGTTAATAATAGGTATTCAATGCGTATTTGTTGAACTGAAGGAAGACAGGAGGAAAGGAGAAAGAAATAAGAGAAAGAAGGAAAAAGGCAAGAAAAAAAGAAGATAGGAAAGGAAAAGAAAGGAGAGAGGGAGGGAGGGAAGAAGGAAAAAGTTTTGGTTTTCATTTTCTAAAAGCCACAGATGTAGGGTCTATTAGTTTATAGCTTTACAAGGGTTCTCTGCCTTAGAACCTCCCAAAGGACATTTTCAAAATACAGGTTCTGGGACCCCACCCCACACCCACTGAATCAGATTCCCTGGGGGTCAGTCCAGGGCAAATGAACACAAGTGGTTTTTTTTTTTTTTTTTTTTTTTTGAGACAGAGCCTCAGCTGTCACCCTGGATAGAGTGCTGTGGCATCACAGCTCACAGCAACCACCAATTCCTGGGCTCAAGCGAGTCTCCTGCCTCCACCTCCCAAGTAGCTGGGACTACAGGCCCCCCCGCCCCAACGCCTGGCCATTTTTGTTTGCAGCCGTCATTGTTGTTTGGCAGGCCGGGGCTGGATTCGAACCCGCCAGCTCAGGTGTATGTGTCTGGCGCCTTAGCCCGTTGAGCCACAGGCGCCGAGCCAACACAGGTGGTTTTATCTTGTGCCTCTCATTAAAAAACCAGGAGTTTGAAAAATAAAATGTTTAACAAAGCAAATTGAAGATCAATTAAGGCTTAGTGGTGGTTGCTCTGGTTTGTGGGTCTGGGTTGGTTGTGGCTTTCTTCAGCTTCTCTTGGGGTGTTACCCAGTGATCTTGTTGGAAGGAGGCGCTCAGCAGTGCTTTTAGAAAGTTTTTTGTTTTTTGTTTTTAGATTTCAGATTGATATGAGGCCACAGATGATTATGTTACATTGTTTGCATTTCTTAGGTGTAGTTCAAGTTGTGGTTGAGCCTTCGCTCACTTTTACATTGTGCACATTAGGTGAGAGCTTGTTAAAGCTCAGCGCACCTTTATGAAGGCCAGAGAACATGTGGGGTTGACATTCTCCCTTTAACTAAACTCTGTGCCCCTCAGAATTAGATATTTTTCACCTTCATCCCGGCCCAGCTTGCTGATAGTAGAGCAACAAATTTGAATGTCTTTCAAATTTTCAGGACTAAATTAATCTGAACAAAAAGCGTTTTTATTGGTCATAGTAAGGGTGGCTCCTTGGACGCCAATAATAGAGTATCTGGTGCACATTGTCAGAGGGCTCTAAGCTGGTTAGGGTCAGATACATACGTGCCAGGCAGTGCCTTGCTGGCCAAGCCTCGAGTTGCTGCATGATCTGTAAGTCCCCCCCATCAAGGGTAAGGATCATGGTGGCTTGGTCTAGCATCTCTGAATTAATTGGCAGGCTTCCTCAGGACCTGGCACTAATTGGACAGAAATAGACATTGAAGTCCTGGGAAAATGGTCTTGCCCAAGAGGCTCATTATTGTATCTGCACAAAGGAATTGGGCAGGGAGGTCAGAGTTAATGTGCTTACTGTTCAGTTGCTGCAGGGACCCAACCAAGGAATTGAGATTGTCCTGAAAATTATCGGACTTGTTTGTTTGCATTCCCTGGCTGTGTTCTTGGAACCCGAGGAAGAGGAAGGCGGAAAGCAACCGAAACTGGACAAAAGGTCCAGGCCCAGATCTCAGGGAGGAAAAGGGTTTTGTGACAATCGTCAAGGGCAATCATAACCTGATTCCCCGTCAATGTGGGCCTCTGCCTTAAACTATCTTACCAAGATCACTGACTTATTCTATCACTCTGTCATTCCTTCATTCCTTAGTTCATTCATTCACCAAAACTCTTACTGAGGACATGCTGTAAACCTGGAAAGGTGCCTGGAAAAATTCTGGAGATAACCTGTGCTGGTTAAGATATTTCTAGAAACAAATGACTATTGTTCCGAGAGGACAGAAGACTTAACAATTAGTAAAGTCATAATATTGAAGTCTCCCTCACTCCCATTTTTATTTTCTTAAATTATAATTTTTATTTTGAGGACATGAAAATATAAAGAACTAAGTAACAATCTTCCAAGTTCCTCTTACCAAGAATCGACGTTGTTAAAGTTTGATTGTCTGTCTTCGACTGTTATTCTTTTAACATAAGAATGAGTACAATACAGAAAATGTTTAAATTTCCCCTTCCCTGGTGCCATCCACACTCCACCTTCTCCCAGCCAGGCAATTATCCTCATGAATGACTTGTGTTTTCTTCTTATGTTTAATTCCTAGTCTCTTGTACCTTGCACATACAGATTTGGGTTTCAATTAGTACTACATAGTACTATGATATGTTTTAATTCATGTGAATTTTATAATATTTTACACTTCACTTTGCATCTTTTTCTCAGCCAACATTGTGCTTTGGGGCTTTATAGATGTTGCTACCCGGTTAAGTCTCACATCTAGCTCCATTTGTTGATCCTTTTCTTTCTCCCCATCTTTGCCTAGCTGGCTACTTGTCTGTCTTCCATCTCTTCTCCTTCATCATCATCATATCTGTGTATCTACCTGTTTTCAACTTTCTGGCTGTCTATTTCACCTCTATCCTATTTTACCTACTCATTTACCTTTTTATTTTATTTTATTTTATTTTATTTTTGCCTGGTTTCTGTAGCAGGGGTAATGCTTAAAATATTTAACAACCCATATGCTGCAGGTACCATATAATAAAAATATGCCTAATCAGACTAAAGCTGGCCATAAATAACTGGTAAAGCCATCATACTGGTTCATTACCAGCTGACCAACAGTCTTACCTATAGGTGCTTCAATTTTCAAACCCTACACTAGCAATTCCTTCCAGGGCCAACATTCTTATGAACAACCCCCCACCCCCACCCCTGCTTTTCTTCTTCTTCTCCCACTACCCATAGTCTTTCCTTATCTGTGCTTGTAGAAATTTCAGCAGCCTTTTAGGCCAAGTTCAAATACCACTTCCTACACAGACACCCCTGGGATCTTTGAGGCATATTCTTGTTTTGATTCTCCACCTGTCTTATAGTTGGAGTTGTATCTGTAGTGCGGACCATGGGTTGAGTCTTTCAGTAGACTGCGAGTTTCTTGTAGCTCAGATTGCACTTTACCTACCAACCTCTCTGGCCTTACTTTATATTCACCCATTGCTTGAACATGCACATAGGCTGGTGCCTGAGGCACTTGGCAAACCCTTGTTAAGTTGGCAAGGAATTAATGGTGACCTCTGTCTGGCAAGGGGGCATTAGTAATGTGTATGTGGGCATTACTAAGGATGTCAGCCTCTAGGGCTGTCACATACAGACACTTCCCAGGCACTCCTGGCCTCTGCAGTTGAGGCTCTGAGAAAGCTTGTCAGAGCACCCTGGTCTATGTACGGCAGCCTGATGTTGCTGAAGTTCTCTGGGAGGACCTGAAGTTTCACATGTGAAAGCCCTTTGAGAAAGAGGCACAGAGGTGTGGATTGAGAGCCAGGCCAGGTGGAACTGTGGGCAGAACATCAGCTTTTGATCTGGTTGCTAACTTCTGTGAGCCTGTGTCTAGAAATCAGTGTGGAAATGTGTGCATCTTGAACCTTATCATTTCTGGCACATAGTAGGTTCTCTGTAAATATTTACTGAGTGTGTGAATGCAGACAGGTAGTCCTGTGTTCAAATCAATCCCTTAGCTGAGTTTCAGTCTTCCTTTCTGAAATGATGTATGTATAGTGCCCAACACAGCTATTGACATAGAATGGCTGCACCATAGATGTGTTACAATTATTGATACAGGTTTAGGAAACTTGCATTTGTTAGGGTCAATCACCCAGGAGACAGAGATATGCATTTGTCCTGGTGCTGTTTTAGCTGTGTGACACTGGGAAGGTTATTTGTTTTTCAACCCTCTGAGCGTTAGTTCCTGCATCTGTATTAGTGCAGCAGACGTGTTTTGGATACGTGCTATGACACAAAGTAGTGGGTGAATGGTGACCTCCAGAAAGGCCCTAATCCAAGAACCCGTGGATGGATTTTATTTAGACAAAAAGGTCTTGTAGATGTAGTTAAGCCAAGGATCTTGAGGTGAGAAGTGTCTTCGGATTATCTGTGTGAGCCCTGAATCCCGTAGCAAGTGTCCTTCTAAGAGGAACACAGAGGGGAGATACTCAGACAAGAAGAGGAGGCAAGGAGACCACAGGGCGGAGATCCGGGAGCCACCAGCAGCCAGAGGAGGCAAGGAGTGGATCCTCCCCCTTGAGCCTCTGGGAGAGCATGGCCCTGCTGACACCTTGATTTCAGATGTTTGGCCTCTAGAAATTAGACAGTACCTTTCTGCTGTTTTAAGTCACCCCACTTTGTGGTAATGTGCTCTCTGAAATGGCGCTACAAAGAGCACAGTCTGGGGCTGGGAGATGACACTTTCGCCAACCAGTATATGATGTAGTAGGTTCAGGTTGTGATCATGGTAACCTGGCGGAGAGGTCTGGGGGCAGGTGTTCCTGGGGGGAGCTCATCTAAACTGAGCCCCTAAGGTCAGAGGGTGGTTAGCCAGACAAAGAGAGAAGGACGTTTCCGGAGAGGCCACCTGCACAGAGGCGTGAGAGAACAAGAACAGGCAATCATTCTGACGTCCTAACTCTGGGATCTGCACTTCTCAAAAGGGGAGGTGCACGGGGATCACTTGGATGGTCTTATTGAAAGGAAGAAATCATGTTTGGATGCAGTGGGTCTGCAGTGGGTCTGGGGGGGAGAGCTGAGGCTGCTAGTCTGCCCACCGCCTACATTTCAGTCTGCACCCCCCCATTGCTTATCTCACATGCACCTCCCTTGGGGTCCTTGATCTGCAGCTGTGAAACTGGATGCTGGGGAGGGAGGCACCAGGTTCAGGGTCAAACAGGTGCAGTTGGCGCCATTGATTTTAGAACCAAGGTTTTCTGACCTAGAATACACTGTTCTTTGTAACAGCTCACCATACAATTTCATTATGACATACAAATAAGGTTTAGATTTTGACTTTCGATCCAGTCTTAGGCTGTTTTTCTTTTAATAGACAGTTCATGTCACATTTCAACTTCTCGATATAATGTGTGTTTATTATTAGTTCATAATAACGGTCACCTATATCGTATACAATTATACAGTTATTAAATAATCATAAAATAATATTTATTAACAAGAATTAATAACTTACAGGAAGTTCCCGGGTTATGAATGAGACAGGTTCTGTAGGTTTGTTCTTAAGTCCAATTTGTGTGTAAGTTGGAACATGTACATTTACCTACTGCTTGTAATAGCCTCTGTTCGTAAGTGCGAGTTGTGCATAGTCGGATGCTTGTAACTCAGGGGCTGTCTGCAGTTATAATTAAGCTATCTTCTCCTCATGGCTTCCAACATGGTGTGGGCAACAGTCTCTCTATGTGCCGTTTCCTTCAGGAAAGTGACCTCGTGGCATCCGGGGGTGAATAGGGCTGAACCCCAAATAACTTTCCCCTGCGCAGAGGCCTAGAGGACGAGCATGTGAGTCTTATGCTCAGCTGAGCTCTTGGTTAACTGGTTCTATCAGATGAGCACTGACTGTGGAAAGGGAGCTGATAGCTTGTTGTTGAGGACTGCATGAAATTTAAGCTACCATGTAAGTTTAGCTCCCACAGGAGCAATAGCTAAGGCATACATGTTTTTGAAAAGGGATGGTGGAGCATCTCGGTAAGGGGAGAAGAGGCTCCGGAATGGGTGGGAACATGACAGAGAGACAAAAGGATACAGACAGTGTGTGATCTTACAGGCAAATGGAAAAGGGTGATGAAGCTGGCCTGGCCTTGGGCATGGTAAGATACATACAGCTGACCACAAGAGGGGACGGACAGGTGTGGGCATATCTCCCAGCAGCACCAAGAGTGGGTTACGAGCAGGAGGGGTGCAGATATGCAATGAGATGTTTCAGTATTGCTTTATCTTTGGCCGAGTTTGTTTGAGTGCAGTTACCCATCCAGGTGTGCTCGTGGGACTGTCTGTAATAACGCAGTGAAAGCTGGTGCTTTCCATTCCAAAGTAGTCCACCCTTGGCATATCTGCCAGGACCTGTTACCAGGGGACTCGTTAGCAGGGGTTGCACATCAAACGTCTGCTCCTCCCCCATGACTTGGGAGGAAGTCAGTGGCCCCTGTGCTCCACCAGGCTCCAAGGAGTGGAGTGTCCCCACTCCGCACGGTGCCCCCAAAGCACCCTGTGGCCGTATGTAGGGCAGAGAACACGGGGACTGGGAGAACATATTTTTTTCACATAAATATTTATGTCAAACCAGCTCTGCTAAGAAGGTGGCAAAACAAGGCGTGAAAACACAATGAGACAGAGCAGCCTGACTTCTTGCAAATATTTATGAGAGAGGAAAATGCTGAGAGAGAGAAAGAGCCCGGCAAGGTTGTCAAAGGAGGAGAGACACCCAGGACTCCCCAGGCCGTGGGAGGCTGTCTTCTCAGAGAATGTATAGAGGGCTGCTCTGATCAAATAAGAATACTTTTAGTGGGGAAGAGGTTCAAAACATGCCATTGCTGTTTTAAATGTCTGCATGACAGTCAGGTTGCTGAGTACACAGGATTCTTGGGTGGCGTTAATAGCCCATTTTATAGATGGTCAAAGCAGTTAAAGGATTTTTTCAAGTTACTCAGCGACCCAGGAGGAGAGCTGGGATTCTGTTCCATCGGCTCGGCTCCAACCTGGGAGTCTTCCCACCACTACTCTTTGTGCATTTCCTATGATAATCAGGTATGAGCACCAAAAACGGTAACATAAAACTCTAATAGACTAATAGACTATGTTTAATATGCTTTTTTGGTATAAGAAATGTCTCCGAACATCTACAAGATATTAAATCTTGTGGGGTTTGGGGAGGGAAGGGAGTGATCATTCTTAATGTTCACATGTATTAAAATGACCAATTACCACTTTGGTAATAGATCATTATATTAAACACACACACAAAGAACAGTTCTCACAGGTGTATCTAGCATTCTTCTCTCTCAGCCTTTCCTCTTTGGTAAAATGATGACAATGACAGTCCCATTTCCTGTAGTTATCTGAGGATTGAGTAAGATTGTCTGCATAAAATACTTACCACGGTGCCCAGCACGTGGGAAGCTTCAGTCCACGTCAGATGTTGTTATTTTTTTGGCAGGAGTTCATCAGGTGGTGGTCAGTGGATCTAGCACATGCTTTGTCCATAATCGAGGCTCGATGCTTTTGTTGCTGTTGACGAAATAAACACAATGAGCGTGACACTGGCTTTGGAGCAGGAAATTCAGTCTCTGAGTGTCCAGCAGCAAGGGCTAACAGCCATTACTAAATTTTGTTGTTGTTGCTCATCCAAGGCCACCTTCACAGTCCTCTTCTGATGTCCCTTTAGGACGTGATCATTTCTTACCAAGCCACCAACAATTGTTCTTGCCTTTGACAAGCAATTATTCTCAGGGTGTCATGAGAATTGTTCTTCCTAAATGCTGGGGAGAAAAGTCTCTGTGATGTAGGAAACCAGCCAGGCTATGGTAGTGGAGAAGGAAAGAGATGGTTCTAGAATATTTGGACATTTTCCTAAGAAAAACTTGCAAGAGAAAAATGTCCAATGTCACCTGGATTTGAAAGTTTGTTGCACAGAGTTATTCAACCCTAGTTTTCTGTAAGGAGCAAATAGGCAAGCATTATTTGCTGTTGGCTGGTTTGGAAAAAGGGAAGAAAAGTGTGGACATTAATGAACTATTCACTGTGCCGGGCGTTGTGTTTTGTGCACTATTTTTTTTTTTAATTATTTTTTATTGAGTCATAACTGTGTACAATAATTCAGTCTTGGAGTACAGTGTGCGGGCTTCCCATACAATCGGAGATATTTTTATCAACCTGATTAATATAACATTCATGATATTTTCTCATTTACT
>CAUYRH010149787.1:0-23570 GCA_963574655.1 Perodicticus potto | reverse complement strand
CAAAACATCTATGTTCTACACTTGACAGATTTGACTTGTACCCTTGTCATATGCTCCATGGGTGTGGCCTTTTACCCTCCCTCTGTCAAACCTTCCTCCTACCCTTCCTTCCTACTCCATTTCTCTCCTTCATCCTGGGCTATCGTTGTGTTCTATCTTTCATAAGAAAGTATGAATAAATATAAGTAGGCTTCATAAAAGTACTGAGTACATTGGATAGTTTTTCCTCCATTCTTGAGACATTTTACTCAGGAGAATACATTCCAGATCCCTCTATGTAAACATAAAAGAGGGAAAGGTTTCATCTTTTTTAAGGCTGCATAGTATTCCATGGTATACATATACCACAATTTATTAATCCATTCATGGGTCAATGGGCACTTGGGCTTCTTCCATGACTTGGCTATTACAAATTGAGATGCAATGAATAATCTGGTGCAAATATCTTTTTTGCAAAGTAATTTTTGGTCTTTTGGATATACTCCTACTATCAGATCAGTTTACAACTCTACCAGCAATGGATAGAAATGCCCAATTTCCACATCTTTTCTAACAATTAACATTTCTTTTAATTCTCTGATTTTAATTTATCTTTTTAAACTTTTGTGCTTTTTGGATTACTAACACAGTGGAATTTTTTACTGTTTATCAGACATTTTAATTTCCTCTGTTATTTCTATAGTCTTATTAGCTGTATACTCCAGTTGTTGGTTTTCATGATTTCTTCATAGTTTAAGGAGAGTAATTCCCACACCATTAGGCTTTTTTGAAAATATAATTTATTTTTTAATTGTTTTAATTTTATTAATGAATTTTTAATACATGAACATGTATCAAGATTAATCTTAACAAGTAAATCAGCTTTTCCTTATCTGATTCTTCCCTTTGCTTATTATGTTAGAAAGACTTCTCCCAGAGATAGACTAGTAAATATTTGTCTGTGTCTTATTACTATTTATCATACATTAGTGCTATCTAAACTCACATTTCTTTAAATAATTATATATAGCAAAACTAAGCTTTTATTCTGGATCACAGCATATTTTGCAAATATTCCCATTATCTTTCAGAAACTAACCAAGAAAAATCCAGGTCATTCCTAAGCAAAGAAATCATATGGAAGCATCCAGCTACTCTTGATGGGGTTTTTAGAGGTTTCCAATTCCTTTCTTCCCTGAGTTGATAAAGAACCAATGTAATGGTTTAAGTCATAATCTTAATGACTTAAGATTATGTCATAATCACATAAATAATTATAATTTCCTATGGGGCAATGATCTGAGAATAGCTTTTCACTTCATGAAGGAGAAGGTAATTGTGTTGGGCTCTGTTTTTCCAATGGAGTGATCACCCAGCTTGGGGTGACAATGGAAATAAAGGAAAGGGGTAGTAAAGGAAAGTTTTAAAGAGCTGCATATGTTCCTTGAGAAGGGAATTTGATGAGCAGTAGCAGCCTAGTATTTGCTATCAGGTCATGCAACTCAAGAAGTTTTCAATATCTTTTGAAGAAATCACCGTCTAAAGTTTAACTGATCAAAGTGGTATAATGTATGGAAGTCAGAATCCCTGGCTGCCCTATCCATTACAGAGGGCTGAGATGCCAAGGGTATAGAGCTAGAGGTGGAGATGTCTGCCTAGCACTTACTCCACAGAAAGAGAGAAACACTCGCTAGGGCTTCAGACTAAATCTGTGCACCCAGGTTGATGGCCAGGCCCAACCAAGTCTCAGCCATCAGACCAGAAATGGTTTCTCCTTTCTGTTCATGATTTCCTATTCTAAGGAGAGAAAGGCACATGAAAGTATTATTTACTCAAACTTTCCATTTGCTTTGAGTCCAAAAGTTAAGAGGCAATCCGTTTTTTTAAAAAAATGAAGGAAAAACAATTGATTTAAACTTACTGGGAAAAAACAGAATCTGGCTGTAATGATTAGAGAGACTCAAGAGAGTTTAAAATCTCAGTGTAGAGCTGCAGTTAAAAAATATCACCATGACAATGAATAAGCTTTGTCTGGGAAAAAGTATGTAGGAAACATGAAGGCAGAGAAAGAGAAAGAAGAAATGGAAATGAGAAGACTATCTTGGGTGTCTCGTGTACCTCATCAATGCAGTGACTCAGTCTAATTCTTGGAAAATGTGGAAAGAAAGAAGACGTGGATGGGTTGTAGTTACTCTGCCGCACAGTGTTTGCCTAAAGCAATGCTGGTGCAAGTTATACTGTATCAGACCCTACTCGAGGCAACTCCCACACATTATCCAAAACACTCTTAAGTGGGATCACAAAAACTGGGTACATCGAAGTGTATGGACCCTTCACAGTCTAGTCTATAGAGATAAGTACTAACTACTGCTTTTCGTTACTCAGAAAATAGCAAATGTATTTGATTAAAAATCAAAATCATTGCAGTAAGTTGTCTCCCATTTTTTAAATGGTATTAGTATGACTAAGGCCACTGAGAATTGGTAAGGACCTTTATTCTCAGAGGATCTGAGAAAGAGAATCCTAAATTACTGGGCAAATTTTTCTCCTGGGTCTACAATCAGATTAAACTGACCATTCTCTTCCCTCTTATTTCCACTCCCAACCTGTAACCCCTTAGGCACACAACTGATTTCCCTGTAATTTAAACAGAGTTGGTTATTTTCTTAAGAAAAGGTAAGTGAGCGTCAATTGATTGCATTAATGTACACAGCTATGATTTAATAAAAAAAAAAAAAAAGAAAGAAAGAAAAAAGAAAAGGTAAGTGAAAGCGCATATGTAGGCATGATAATCTTGCTCAGCTTTTAAGCCAAAAACCCAACAGAAGTATTTCGCCCACACAAAAGAGGACTGTGGACTCAGATGAGCCTGTCAAAGATGAGGCAGTGAAGTCTTATCTTTTAAAATGCTGTCAACTAGTGTGAGTTGCTCAGAGAGCTCACACTTTAGGATCCATCCTCATTCTTAACATGTCTTCAAAGAAGGAGGATCAAATCTGGCACCGTCCAGAGATTCATGCTTATTTTTCTCTTGATCTTCCCTCCTCAAAATCTCCCTTTGAACAGGATTTGCACATGCAGAATGAATAGAGATTAAGAGCAATTATGGTTTTTGTTTTGCTGTTAATGGCCCATGCAACCCTGAAATTTGCTCATGAGATCTATGGCTAATACTACAGTCTTGCCTGTCTCATCTGTCGAGTGCCGTATTTCATTGCTTCCAAATGCCATTTCTGGTGTTTTCTTTCAACTTGAATCTAAAGCTTTACTTTTCATGTGCTCTAAGTGCTGGGCACCAAGGATGAGAATTAAAATATCCCAGGGATTTGAGAGAGGGGATGCTGAGAGATCGCCCAGTGAGATCCCTTGCCCACCCAAGATCCTACTCATTCTGAAAAAACAAAGGCAAGCAGAAAAAAGAGGAGGAGTTGGGAGCACATTCCTGGGATTTACTAGTGACGCCTTGCACAGTACACGGAGTCCTGGAAGGCTGTTATCTTTGTCTGCCTTGTCAGACTCAGAAGGGGAAAGGCCCTCAAAGACTCTATTTCTCTGACATAGAAATGGCAGCTGGTGCGATCGACTTTAAATAAATGTTGGGTGGTAGCACTGTCTGTGTAATCCCCCTACAGCTAAAGCCTTGCCAGAACAAAAGCCATGACAGAAAAATTAGGTGTGTGCCAAAGTATCCCAAAGGGGAAGGTGTGAGACATTTCCTGGTTGGGCCCCCAGCTGTCCCCCCTCAGCCAGCTCACACAGCTCAGTCCCCACAGGGGACATGGCCAGGTCAATCGCCCACCTTGTTTCTCAAGGAACAAATGAGAATTGTTCCCTCTGCCTGTGGTCAGCACATGAGCCTCCTTGCACAGGCAGATTTTGTGACACAGGAACAAATAAGCAGTGGAGGAGTAAGTCATAAATAACCACTGACGAAGTGCATAGGTGTGACTGTAGGCACACTTGCACTCAAACTGTGGTGTCTACCACATTGGGAGCCTAGTTTTCTCTTTTAATTTATTTAGGGATCTTATGCCAATGTCAACAAAACTGCAAAACCGGAAGTAATGTTAGTTTTCAAATCATTAACTCGTTGGGGATTAGAGGATGATAAAAATGGCATGTGAAATTTCAGTTCCACAAAGCAATGTATCAAATACGTACACATGCTGTATTTTGTTCTATCACTAGTGTATATGATATATGTACACATACACACGTTTAGACACAAACGTATACAATAGAGCCTCCATAGCTAACCATTTCCCTACATTGACCACCTCCTTAAGCTGACCTTATTTTCATTGACCAGACATGTACCATGTGTAACTATCAGTACTGTAGGCCGAGTTCCTTATGTTGAGTGCCTCTGTGTGTTGGCCAGTTTGTGACAGTCCCTTGGGTAGTCAACTTACAGAGGTTCTACTCTATATTCATTTTTTGATTTTAGGGACATTTGTGGTAAAATGATTTTTGTTTGTTTATTGCAACTCAATTCATAATTGCCAAGTCGTGGAAGCAACCTAAGTGCCCATCAACCCCCATGAATGGATCAACAAACTGATATTTGTATACCATGGAATACTATTCAGCCATCAAAAAAGATGAAGACTTATACCTTTTACATTTACGTGGTTGGAGTTGAAATACATTCTTCTTAGTAAGGTATCACAAGAATGGAAAAATAAATATCCAATGTGAAATCAATATGTAAACAATAACATGCTCATAAGAACAATAAAATGCAAATATAGTCTAGTACAGGGCTAGAGGGAGGCAGGAGTGGGAGGGGAGGGGGAGGATAATTGGCAGAAGGAGGGAGGACATCAGGCAGGATCTCTCCTAATGTGTACAGTGTAGGGATATATAATACGCCCCTGGGTGAGGGCTCTTCTACAAATGGAACTTTACCCTGGAAGTGAAACAATGTATCTAAAAATCTGTACCCTCATATTAATTTGAAATAAAAAATGAATTAAAAAAAATTTTAGCGACATTTGTTAATACCTAAACTGTGTGTGAGGATTAATGAAGATAGTACGATGGTAGACAAATAGTCTCTATTCTTAAGAATTATGCAACCTGTGAGATACAGTTAATATTTTCAAAGATATTCATTGATAATTGTAATAGTAGTAGCTACCACCTGTGGAATCCTCCCCTGTGTCTGACATCACACCTCCCTTACTCTACTTTTCACGCCAACCCTCCCACAGAAGGGCTACTTCACTTCCACTATCGGTGAAATGAAAATGATAAAATAGTAAGTGGGCTCTAGGAGACGTGTGCACCCTTGGGGAGCCAGACCCAGTCCATCTGGCTATGAAGTCTGCACTCCTTTTGCCCTACTGGACAGATAACGATGACACGCAGCAAGGCACAGTGAGAGCAACAAGGACACTGCAGGGAGACATTGCATGCTGCAGGGGTGCAGCTTTCTACTAGAAGAGAGAAGGGGTGAAACTTCACAGGACAGGGGATGTTTGAGTTGAAAGTTTAGTCATGTCGTGGACAATCTGCCTATAATTACAGAACTGAAAGTTAGAATTCTGTCAAGATGTAGGCCCAGAGGCTGGTCATTAATTATGTGATCACACCGTTGGTGAAACGTCATCAAAACATTCGTTCCAACCTGGGGTGTTCAGATTCTAGCAAATCAGGCTGCTTCTCACCAGGGCATTCCACTGAGGCACAGCCCCCATCTTTGTCCCAAAGGCTAAAAGGAGTATGCTAGGAGAACTCATGCTTTCTGAGAAAGAGCCTTCCACAGCCCTTCCCCATCAGGCCTTCAGCATGTGCTCACATCACACAAAAAGAAGTGGAAAAGTTCCATTAATCACCTACTTTCCAACCAAACCCATCAGCGGCAAGGGGCAGCCAGAGCATCTGCATGATACTGTGAACATTCCAGTGTGGCAATGACTGAACCAAAGATAAGGATGTGTACCATGGGTTGTCAGGGTCTCTGGGTTAGAATCCTGGTTACCCACCCTCTGTCATGTGTCTTATGGACAAATAAGGGAACCGCCTTGAAACTTTATGTTTTCAAATGTAACACAGTGACAATGAAAACACTTACTTAAAAGTATCCTTGTGAGGACCAAGTGAGCCACTGTATGGTAAACCATACCACGTAAAATCCCAGCCTGTAGTGAGCACACCACAAACATTATCACCACCTTTACAATCAGCCAGGAACAACCCAGGACCCCTGCCCCACCAGGAGCACTGCCCCACATCTTCTCTGAGCTATTAGTTTCCCTTTACATGACAACATTTCTGAAAGTGTGAAAAGAAAAATATTCTAAGAAAAAAAATTGTTAATAATTTTTTAAGGGAAACAATTTAACGATATTATAACAAAGAAAAAAAAATAAGTTGTGGCTAGGCGCCTGTGGCTCAAGCAGCTAAGGCGCCAGCCACATACACCTGAGCTGGCAGGTTCAAAACCAGCCCAGGCCCGCCAAACAACAATTATGGCTGCAACCAAAAAATGGCCGGGTGTTGTGGTGGGCGCCTGTAGTCCCAGATACTTGGGAGGCTGAAGCAGGAGAATCGCTTGAGCCTAGGACCTGGAGGTTGCTGTGAGCTGTAGTGCCATGGCACTCTACCTAGAGCAACAGCTTAAGGCTCTGTCTAAAAAAAAAAAAAAAAAAAAGATTAAGTTGTATGATTAAAATACTTGCTTCTATGTAAGTTTAAATTTTGAGTTGTCCTCAAGACTTAAAATTTTCATATATCTTCACTTCCAAACATCTCAGAGATCCTCCACCAATCTAGGCCAGTTCATATCTGCACTGAAAATAGGTTCTCTTGCAAATGAGGGTTATGATGGCACAGCTGACAGCCCCAGACTACAGCAGCCTTGGGAAATTGCGCCTCCTCTTGGCCTGTCCAGAGAGCCTGACCCAGCATATGGAGCTTCTTGGATCTGGTGGTCCTCATTTGTTAAATGATGGGGAGCTGGAAGATGTCTGCGGATCCTTCAAGGTTAAAATATATATAGTTATGGGATGTGGCTACAGAAAAAAACAAATCCTCAGCTCTTCTCCCAACATGGAATGAGGAAGTAGTTGTGAAACATCAGCAGTCTACACTATTATCGCTATTTTAGAGATAAAAGCGAAACTGAGACACCAGGTGATGTCAACTCTGGTCACTTGTGGATTGCTACACAATCTAGAAATTGAAGTAACCATATTTTAGTGTCCTGACCCTGCTCTCCCTCCACTCCTTTCAAATGAGAAAGGTCTTATTTCAAAGCACAATTTGGTTCCTTTCTAGCCAATTCTTCACAAATCATTGAGGTAATGTTTATTCAACCTCACACTTTAGCAACTATTTATGAGCAGTGTTTACAAGTTCCAGAGATTGCCCGAGCAGTTATTAATGCTATACAAACCAAAAGCCGTCTAAATTTGTTAATCTAGACAAAACACAGGGGCGACTCCAAACCAACGTGCGATATTCTGTCTCTGAGTTTATTCAAGTGTAATGCACCTTTAACGTCAACTTAGATTTCTCAACTCTCTTCACAAGCCTCACAGTAATTATAGTCAACAGTAAAGTTGAACTCAGCCAAAGAGGCAATGCAACAGGAAATTGTGGGGGAAATTTTTAAAACAAAACCAAAACAGAGACAAAAACCCCTGTCAATTTTAAGAAAGGTTTAGAAAAAAACTAAAGCTTCCCCAGTGTAATAAAATATGAAGAACTAAAGGCAGGGCATTAGGACACGGGTGCACTTGCCAGCTCTCCTTTGGCTGGTGAGGGTTGGCACTGCCCTGGGCTAGCGCCAGCCCCAGTGTGACACAGTCTGAACTCTCTCCTCTGAGCAGAGCGCGAGAGCCAGTCATCAGTCTGTTTTTAGCCTCACAGTTAATGATCCACTGGTACCCACACTTTTCACTTTGTCACAACAACTGGGGCCTGCAGCTGAGGCACAGCTGGCCTCTCATTCTCCCAGCCCTATAATTTAGTTTAACGGCTTTAGGGACAGGAGGAAATGGCAGAGTGCCCTGGAGCCCCCACACTGGCTTCAGAAATGAGTTCTGTGCCATGCTGTATATATACTCACAAGTATTTTAGTCAAACAGTGTGGGCAGGTCAGGCCCAGGTGGGCGCATGGCTCTGGGCCCTGTGGGCTGCTAGCAGGGCCAGTTGGCCGGGGAGGGGAGGGAGAAGCATGATGAGCACACGTGTGTGAGTCCCTGTGCGTGTGCAGGTGCATGTGTGTTTGTGCATATGCAAGAAAGAGAGGAACACACTTGCTGGGGGGGGGTGTAAGTGCATAGGTGGCAACTTGAAAACTATGGGAGGCCTTTTGACAAATATATCTGAGTTCTGCCCTCATACCTAAGTTGGAAAAGGTATGCCACTCTGCCACACTTAGATGTCTTGCAAACCATTAGGTCACTTGGTGGAGGAGACCCAGCCCTGCAGGTGACCTAGCTCAGCTCCCCAACCTCACTTTAGAACTTTGAAAATACCCCCTGAGGGGGGGCAACGTGAAAAGGGCTAGTAGAAAAAGGTGAGACACCCCACTTCTGAGCCCCTCAGGCAACGGCATCTTGGCACCTGGAGCATCAGATGGAGAAGTTTTGGGCTTTGGAGTATATTTCTGCAGAAAAAGTGCTCATCCCTGTCCCTAAGGCTGAGCAATAAAGGCACGTGGGATAGAGGCCGGCCCAAAGAGCAGTGGGCAGGGGTGGACGTGTGGGAAGTGGAGGGAGGGCCTGACACAGCTGCTGTAGTTGTCCAAGGGCCTCAGGAAGCCCTACAGCATCTTATGCAATGTTATTCTTACCTCCATTCCCACATCAGTGGTGTCTGGTGGGCTTGGGGTTGGATCCTCGGGGGGGACAGGGGCAGGAGGTGTGATGCGGGGTGAAGCAGAGTCCTACATCCACAGGCAGTGGCAGGGGCAAGGGGGATGACCGTGGACTCACTAGGAGAGGCACTCACCAGGCACCTGGGCAGGGCACAGGGGGAACACTGTAGATTCTGGAGACACAAGATGCCCCCACCCCAGCACCCCAGCACCCTAGCAGAGAGAACAGACATTGAGCAGCTCATCAAATAAAAATTCAGTTTCAGATCTAGAATCAAAGTCCTCTCCTCTCTAGGACATCATTCCTTTTCTCCTTTCTACCCTTCTATTCATACCAACCTATAAGTTTGTTATCATTTCTACCGTATTTTCTTTAAAGTTCCTCTCTGACCCCACATCTCCCTGCAGCTGTTGTGACTCTCTCACTCCCTCTCACAGCCGAGCTATTCCCAAGTGCCTCCTCCATCTTGTTTTCATCACCCACCCTCCCACTCCTCACCGAACTCACTCTATCCTCCTTTCTCCTCCACAGCTCACATGAAGGTGCTCTTTCATGCTTACCAAGAATATCTGCAGTGCTTCCTCTGCTGGCCATGCTTGATTCTGAGCTTACCCACATGCAGTGTTTGGGGAGCACCAAGAACCTTGAGACCAAGGAGTTGAGACTCAGATCCCAGCTCCACTGTTTGTGAGATATGTCACTGGGAAAATTTATTTATCTCTGGGCCTCACTTCCTCCCAGCAATATATAACAGATGATAAAAGAAAAGACCTCATTGGAGGATGTAAGGATGAACGACTCACAGGAGTGGCTGCTGTGTTACAAATCCACGTGCGGTGCCAGTAGTGGTCATTAACAGTAGCAGCCACACCCTCCTTCCTGTGTCTTACAAGATACCAGACCTGCCTGATTTTCCTCTTCTCTGTTCCTCAGTGTCCTTTGCTGGACATCTCTCCTCTCCCCAGTACAGAAAACTGAGATACTCCAGAGCTTAGTCATTGAACATCCCTCCTCCTAAGATTCATTCAGTCTCACATTTTCAGATGACATCTGTGTGCCAACAACTCCCAGTTTCCCACCTGAAAGTTCCAGTCCTCAACTCAAGCCAGGTATATACTGCCTACTTGATATCCAGACCTCTTTGTGTAATGGGCATCCCACACTCAACCTTCTTGCAGCTCTGGAACCCACCAGGCATGTGCTCACTGTGGGCCCCACCTGGACTGCTCCTCCTTTGCGCCCCAAGCACCTGGAGCTCTCTTCCTCCAGACACCTGCATGGTTACTCCTTCACCTCCTGCAAGTCTTTGTTTTTGCATCACCTTCTCAATGAAGGCTTCTCTGACCATCCCATTTAAATGTAAAACTCCCCCAATTCCACACACACCCCGTTGACCTCCTCTGCCTGACGTTTTTTCTCCATGGTATTTATAAGCTCCAAATACACTATACATTGCACTTACACATTTATTACATGTGGAGTACCCCTTATCCAAAATGCTTGAGACCAGAAGCATTTCAGATTTCAGATATTGGAAAATAGATATATACAGAGAGAGAGATCTTGGAGTCCAGTCCAGACAGGTAGACAAGGGACATCACACTCAGCCCATTGGCCTTGGTAGGATTAGGTGTGAATTGATGGGAAGCCTGTTGGCCTTATGTGTGGCAGGATGATATGACCAGACGTGCCTCGACTGTCTCAGGGAAGACAGACTGGCAGGGATGTTGACACCAGTTTGGCAGCCATTGATGTTACCTGGCCAGGAAATGAAGCTTCAGACAGTGGAAGACAGATTAAGAAATTACAGGGAGGAAGAATAGAGAAAAATGTATCACTAGTTGGATAGAGGCAGAAAGGGTAAGTGAAGTAAAGAATAGCTCCCAGGACTTTTGCATTAGTAGATGCATAAGAAGTAAAGTTATTGTCCTGGGACAAGAAGAGTGATGAAGAAACTGGACTGGTGATGGGATAAGATTATGCTTCAGTTTGGACCTAGAGCCAGAAAGATTTCTCTTCTACGGTGACCTAGTTGTACGCTGTTCCCCACTGTCGGGAAATCTGCTCATGCCAACCCTTCCACTGCAAATGCCACCTCTGTTCCTTTCTATCATCCACTGTTCTTCACAAATTCAGTGGGAAATATGCAAGATGAGCATGAAGCATCCTGTAGTACCAGAAAGTAAGGAAGTACTCAGAAACACACAGGGATGGGTGGGTGTGGATCTGGGGGAGTCAGGAGCCCTGAAATAGCTCCTGATGGCCAAAGCTAGAAAAATTTGACTAACCAAATAAATGATATACCATTGGAATATAACTCAAAGTATAATACATATATCCCTGAGTCCAAATTGATATAAACAAATGATTGAACAAACACATAAATTAATGGAGAATAGACAAATCACCCATGCAGAAGAATTCCAAATAATTTATGTGTATGCGTTGCCCTGAGAGAGCTGGAGGAATGCTACCTCTTCTTAGGTATGGGCTGCTCAGAGGGAACTCTTCCCAAAAAATACGGTATAGAAAGGGGAAGAGTGACTTTGCAGTGGAGAAGCCTGACCAACACTACCTCAGCCAAGTGATGAAGGTCAATACCAATAGTGATAAGTCATGTGGATGGTGTGTGCCCTTGACATGACATGGTAAAAAGGACACTTCACCTCTTTGGGTTTCTTCCTCAAGCCCATAATGCCAGTCTTATCACAGGAGAAAGACAGACAAACCAAACTAAGGACATTCCACGACACTTCTGGCCAGGATTTTGCAAAACCATTGAGGGCATGAGAAATAAGGGCAGTCCTAGGAACCACCACAGCCCAAAGGACCTGTGGAGACAAGGAACAAGGTGCTCTCCTGCCTGGGGATTTCAAAACAGGAAAAAAAGTTTAGGGAAAAACCAATGAAGTCCAAATAAGGAGTGGACTTGAGTTGATAAAAATGTCTTGGCTCGTTACTTGTGATAAATGTGCCCTATTAATGCCAAATGTTAACACTAGAGGAGTTCCAAGTGTAAGAAAACCTTGTACACTATCTTTGCAACTTTTCTGTAAATCCAAAAGTACTCTGAAACTAACAGTTTATTTAAAAAGAGAGAAGAGCCCTAGCTCCCATCCCTCATCTCCAGAAAGTCTTCGTCACACTTCACTTCTTGGGGTGAGCCTCTGCCTCCTCCTAGCACTTAGGCAGTAAGTCCACAAAGCCTATTCTCATGCACATCGTGCTGAATTGCTACTTGCAGATCTCTGGGTTCTGTTTCCTGTTATGGAACACACTTCTCACAAGGAGTGGCTCAGCTCCCTGCCCTGAGTCTGCCTTGATGACAGCAGTTCAAGGCTTAGCACTTACAAACAAACCTTGAGCAAATCACTTTCTTCCTCCTCTTCAGAGCGAGAACAGAGATAAATGATACTTATGTAGGTTAGGGGGGATTTTTCTGAGAGGTAATTAACCATGGAGTAGTTGCAAAAATGTTATAAATTGCAGCACATAGGCAGCTAAGCACAATACTGAAGATATAGAAGGGGATGAATATCCGCAGTGGCTACTGCTGCAGCATGGCTGGCTTTTTGTTTCCTCTTTTTCTCCCTAAACACACATTCTATAGGGACCCAACCAACCCTCATTCCTTTATCCAATCAATCTCCACGTCCAATGCATTCTGCTTCTGAAACCCCCACTGTGTGTGTGCGCCCCCCACCCCCACAGCCACCACGCTCCTCTGAGGCCATGAATGGCATCTCTCCCTTAAATGTGGTCACTGGGGTTGTGGTTTGTCTTCTTGCAAACACTCATCCTGCTCATGATACACCTTACATGATCTTTTCAACACAACCTTCTTATGTCATTCCCCTGTGAAAACTCTTTTGTGAGACCCAGCTTCAAATTTCCTTTCAGGGCCAGAGGGCTCTGTGTCTCTTTATCCAGTCCATCCCTTCATCCTCTCTTCCATCACTTGATCCAGCCTCAGGACTCTGTCTGCCTCTGCCATAGTTTCCCCCCACCCACCCCGAGTGTCAGAACCCCTGCATGTGCTGTTTCTTTAGCCTAAAATCCTTCCTCCCTCTTGTCCCCCTCTCTATTTTTGCTTGAGTAATTTCATCTCCTTCTCTTGATAAGAGAATACAAGTGACCTCCTCAGGGCCCTACCTCCTGAGGAAGGAAATAGCCATATTCACCCAAACTTGGCTGGTGCTGCATAGTGTCCTGTGAGTCCACATTGGTAAAGAAGGGAAGAAACATCCTAGGTAGGATCAGTATGACTTCATGAGGGGCAGAGAACTCCATGTTGGCTTTACCTGCTGCTCTGTCCCCAGGACCCAGCACCCTCGACAGGCCCTCCGTAAGGAGGAGCAGACTCTTGGATGAATTGATCCATCCATTCATTGATTCTTCCGCAGCATTCCCGATGTTCCTCCTGGTTCTCCTGGTTCTGCTCTTTCATAATGCTTCTGTTTCCTTCTTTGAAATGAATGACCAATGGCACAAATGTCAAATGTCTCTTCCTAGAATACCTGGGGACACTCTGAGGATGTTTGACCTATCTCACTTGTCTTTACTTAATTCTTTCCAGGTAGGAGTATTACCTGCCTTTTTCATAGCAACTTATTCATCATGATACAAATTATAATGCTTGGTAACCACATTAAACAGAACTCAGTAAGAGGATAAAAACAATATTTTGCACACACAGTTGTCCAGATTTATTGTACATAAAGGGCACATAAAACTTTAATCTAGTCCCTTTTAAGATGATGACACAATTTCTGTAGTCAGAGAGACTTTAGGCAAGGTCATGTGACGATTTAGTGAAAACACCCATTTCCCGCCCCGAGTCTGTATGAGCTCCCAGGATTCACTTGGGGAAACTACCTTCTTAAGGAATAGTGGGTTATGTGCTCCCTCAGCCAAAAACAGTTCCTGTGGTTAATACTTCTGGGCCTCTGACCTTTTTGAATCTAAGTTTTTGTCATACACCTGACTCAGCCTCAATGAGGAAAACCTGGGGATCGTCTCAAATAAAATGTCCTCATGACAATTTCTACCATCCTGGCTTTACGAAAGCCAAGAACATGAGAAGATCACGATGGGCTGAGCCTCTGTGTGTGTCAGGATGGACAGGCACAATTCTACAGTCAGAGGGTCTGAGAAATGTGGGCTGGGAGTGTGTGCAGGGCCTGTGTGTGTGTGTATGTGTGTGAGGATGGACGGGAACAATTCTGCAGTCAGAAGGTCTGAGAAATGTGGGCTGGGAGTGTGTGCAGGGCCCGTGTGTGTATGTGTGGCGTGTGTGTGTGTGTCAGGATGGATGAGAACAATTCTGCAGTCAGAAGGTCTGAGAAATGTGGGCTGGGAGCGTGTGCAGGGCGTGTGTGTGTGTGTGTGTGTGTGTGTGACATAGAGAAAGAGAGAGTATTATGTTGGTTGCATGTTTGTTTTAAAAGAAAAAGGTGACTCTGCTTTCCTGGGACCTCACCTTTTCTTCTAAAAAGCTATGGATGGTTTCTAAGTTAATTCCGCCCCTCATCCCTTAGAACACAACTTTTCTGTCTAGGTAAGATCTGCATTATTTTTATTAGGGATCTTTAACTTATCTTCCATGAACAGTTTTTAAATGATCAATGAATTCCTTGACATTGTCTGTGAAGTGTGTTTACACATTGTTGGGGGAGGTGTCAGGAGTTTATGTCAGATTTTCAGTAAGGCCTATGGCCTCTCTAAAATTAAGAACCACTGATTTAAATAAAAGGAAGAAAAAAACCGTGGTCAGGGGCTCAACCTTTGGAGGTAGACTGACCAAGATATTTAGTCTTTGTTAATCTCTTGAAAAAGAGTAACAACAGCCAGCCCATGGGATACTTATAGATTCAAAGCACATGACACGCACCACACTGTAGAAACTCAAAGGCACTCACATTCATGCCAAATCACATATGATGTTAATATTACACACTTCTATCCAGCTGACAAAGGAACCCAGTAACCCTCTCCCCATACTGGGACGAAACCAGTGGGGTGATTCTCCTAACCACAGCTCTAACTCAGGGCGCCCAGTTTCTGTTGCCTACTGTGTGTGGGCATGTCACCTCCCATAAATTAGAAGACAGGGATGTGAATTCCTAGTGCCTTTCATTTTAGAATGTTCTCCAGTGACCAAAGTGCTGAAATAAACTCCCTCACCCCTCCTAGGGGCCTTATCATAAAGTCAGCCAGTGAGCACACCGCCTTTGGAAACCACAATGTACTCACAATTACTCGATTTGCCACAGGCATTTAAGCCACATTTGGTGACAATCTATTTCCAAGATATCGAGTGGTGAGAGGTGGAGACATCATTTCTGAGCTAATGACATCCCTACTATTCCTCCCCTGCCATAGTGTGAGCCCCCACTGGGACAGTCCTCCTCAGCATCTCCTCCTAGCTCCAGGTAGACCAAGTGGCCTGTTGTCACAAACCTGCTGGGCATTTTGCAGTGGCTGGTGAATTGGTTGTGATTCAGATTTCCACCAAGGGCATCATATGAAAATCATGGTATCTACTGCATGCCCCTCATGTGCTGAATAGCCCTTGCAATTCTTCCCTTCAGGACATCTACAGTGTGATCAAACACTGAACAGTCCACAATCATACCTGGAAGCAAGCTGTGGCTGATGGCACCATCTCTTCACAAATGTCCTCCTCTCTTGTCCTTGCCATGGTTCTCTTTAACAGAAAGGCATCCCCACTCCAGTAGTGATGAACTTGGCCATGGGGCCCTCTTTTGTCCATGGAAAAGGTATGGAAGGTTGCTGCACCAGTTCCAAGCCAGAGCCATAAGGAGCAGCCCTGCTGCTGCTTGTCCCTTTTCAAGCTGCCCCCATGGGGAGAAGAACTTGGTTCACCTGGGGCTGCTTCCTCAGCCTGAGTCACCACATGAGATCCATTCTGAGCAGGCCCTGCTCAGCAGCTGTGGCCTGGCGTGAGCACAGCCTAGCCTGGCTAGGATGTCACTTGCCTATGGCCCAATGGCCAGCCATAAACATTTGCAGTTTTCAGCCAGTGAGATGCTGGCTTGAATGTTACATACCACCCCTGGCTGGCTGACCCAAGCTCTGCTTCTGCAGCTTCCTCCCCAATTAACTGCCTAGGCCTCCCTTGCAGTGTCCTGTCACCCAGTCTGTGCAGCTCCGTCATCACACCCATGTCACTGTGTCTTCTCAGCCAGACTACTAAACCCTGAACTCGGGAAACAGCGCTCTGCTTGTTCATGTCTCCTAACTTTTCTTGCCTAATTTTTCTTGTTATAATAAATGTATGGCTATTTCAAAGTTGTTATTACTAAGACATAAGAATATTTCCCAAATGTTCTATAATAATTCCTCATTACTAGCCATTATAGCGTGTTGTCACCATACAATCACAAACAAGCGGACTTGAAGTGGGTCCTTTATAAGAGCTACTAACATTCACTGCTGACTTCCTAAGAACTGTCTTAAGCACTTTCCATTAACCCACTTAACCCTGCAGCAGTCAGAAGTGGGAGAAACACCGATTTCTCCAAGTTCACACAGTAAGCACCAGTGGTGTAGCCAAGATTTGAACTTAGTTCAAGATTTGAACTTGGTCATCTGGCCATAGAGCATTTGCACCTAGCCAAAGAAAGCATCAGACACCAATTCCATTAGTATCCTCTTCCAGGTCACAGTGGGTCATTGGCCTGGTCATCTTCTTAGCTCCAAGATTTCCATGCCATACGGCAGCAGTTCTGTTGCTGGACAGCACTAGTCAGTCATCACAGATCTCAGTCCTGCGAAATATGGTGCTTCTGGTCTTTTGAGTCAATGAAAAGCATGTCTTCTTCCCCTGGCAGCCTATTACATGACTGAAGTCCATGAGGACATCCCTAAAAAACCTCTTTCTGCAGTGGCCCCTAAGTCAGCTGGGGGCTCTGACATCCTCAGCATCAGGTTCCCCAGCAGAGAACCTTGCCTGCTTCAGACACAGCCTGTGTGTGCTGTGAATAAAAGTGCTTTAAAGTAAGTAAAAATTGAACAAAAAATGTAGACTTTGTGATTATTAATAGCATGGACACATGGAGGTCCTTAAAGTATGGCAGTGGAGCTTTAATAGGGATTACATTAAAATTGTATATTGCATTGGGTACTATGGACATTCTGACAATGTTGATTCTTCCCATGCCATGAGCATGGTATGTTTTTCCATTTGGTTTTATTCTTAATATTGGATGAAAATCTACATATGTTTGACTTTATTGAAATTTGTGCCATTTGTTTGATTTCCAAAGTTGACAAATCATGTCATAGCACTTAAGACGCATTGACACATTTATAACCCAACTTAACTCTTCAGCTGCATAAGAAATACGTAAAACCAACAATACAGCATAATCGATAAAGAAATTTTATATAAAATTTTTAAATTTGTTGGGTTATAGGCACTGAAAAAATTTATGAAATAATTTGCATTTAGCTACTATAAAACCAAATAGCACAAACATAAAACCCTTTTTATTAGCTACTGCTAAATTTTTGCCAGTAGACATGAAAGTAAAACTCACTACATCTAATTCACTAAAAAATGTGAAGGACAATGAGTAAGAGAATACGGACATGCACTGCATGTGGGATGCTTTTCAAATGGTAATGGAAGCACTCTGATTCATTTAAATGCCCTAATATATCAATTCCCTCATCATTCATTTAGAATACTTCAGAAAGCCCACCTCAATTTGCAAAATTAATCAACAGGGATGTTATTTAGAATATGTATTACCACTACCAGTATTTTTTCTTACTTTTTTCTCTAAAATTACTTGCCTTTCAAATATGGTATATATTATATAAGACTGGACAATTAAGTTCACAAACTAATCCTAGAAAAATTGCTACGTATCTCACTGCTGAATATCACTATGGTCACCGGATGGCCAAGGGGACTACTTCACAGGTGACCTTAGTCATTTGTTTTCTCCCTAAGGGACTCATAAATTAGATCTGTACAAACCCATCTTGCCTAACACTCATTTAAGAATGTTGTAAATCACCTGACAGGATCCTTTCCTGGGACTGCCTTATTCCTTCTCATATGCAAGGGCTTACTGAGTCCTGCTGAGTCTGTAGTAGAAATCTCACACAAATCTGGGATATCCTTTCCAACTACATTGTCCTTGTCTTAGTTTAGGTCTTACATATCATTTGAGATTATTGTAAGCATCTCCTAACTTGGTTGTTGGCTACTAACCACTTGCTCTACCTCAGTTCAACTTTGACACTGCTGTCAGATATATCTTCCTAACAAAGCCCCCCTATTTTATCACTGCCCCCCACTTAAAATCACTTTACAATTTATCTTGAATATAAAATAAATTCAACCTCACAGCATGACATAAAACACCCTTTCTAATTTTATTTGCTTATTTCTATAGCTTTATTCGCCAATATTCTTTGCATATTCACCTCTCAATCCCTTTGACATCCTCACTATCCATCCCTCATGCCCTTTTCCTTTCTTTGGACATTTAGTCTCTTTTTCCTGGAATGCCTTTTCCACCTGGAAAACGGTTAATTCACTCATCATGTAAACCCCAACTTGAATACATTACTTTCTTTGTGAAGTCTACCAACATCACTAACATCAGATATTTGATATTTTGGTGACTGTGCATCTCATGTGTCCATATAATTTTAGTATGTATGTCCAAATTCCCTACGACACTGACGGCTCCTAGGGTAGGCACCTTGTATTATTCCTACTGTATCTCAACATCACTATGGTACCCAGAATAGCAGGCACTTATAAATACTAATATAATCTGAAATGTGAAAACTATATGTTAGGGAGATAAATAGTGGTGGTAGGAGAGATGGGATCAAAAGAAGGTAGGCAAAACCTCAAGATATAACAATGGAAAATGTCATTAAGAAAAATTACTATCTTACGTGTTCTTCACTCTTTAGTTGCTTTACTCCAGATTCTATCACCTTGATGTTGGGAAAACGATTTTCTAACATGGTACTGGATTGTTCTTCAACATCAAATTCTTCCAATATTTTAGAAATCTGTATTAGATCAAAAAGGTTAAAATGTTATCTATTTTAAAAAATATTGTCTTTCAAGAATCTTGAATACTTTCTTTGAATCCACGTACTAATATTTCATGTTTATAAAAGAAAGTTAGCCAACTCTATGACGTGTCGCAGAAAATGGGCGAGGCTCAGCATTTTAAGACTTGAATGCAAATATTAGTTCTGCCACTCCTGGTAAGTCAGATGAATCACTGAGGCTGTTTCATGGCCTGCAAAATGAATGCAGAACCATTTACTTCTCTATGGTTTAACCAAACAGCTTGTCTGTCCCTTATCCTTGTAGCTTTCTCTCTTCACAGACTAGTTAACCTTATTATGATCCAGTCTTTAAAGTCTTCTTTCCTCTTTCCTAAAACTAACAGCATCCTCTTGTACTCACTTTCCTTCCTGTCCATGTAAGATTTCATTGTGAATCATTTCATATTTTGACCAAAACCTTTTATCTCTTTGTTCTCTTATTCTAAACCATTAATTAACCTGAGAACTCCCAACCCCAGATTTAACTACTTAGTTTGTTAGACCTGTACCCAGTTTGCTGCAGAAGAACCATATACACTTGCAGATTGATAACTGATCAAGCTATTCCTTAAACACTCCATGGAAATCCTACCACACAGCCCTAAAAGTGTTTCAAATCTTTTGGTCTCATGACCCCTTTACATTCTTTTAAATTACCTAAGAACTTGCTTTCTGGGTTAAGGATTGAATAATATATTTGAAATATTTAGAAAACTGGTTGGTACGTAGTAAGCACTCAGTAAATAATATGAATTATTATTATTAATCTTTTTTCCCATTTAAAAATTACACAAATCATGAATTCATGATCTTTTAAACACTAAACAAATAATACACAGTATAGAGTAAATGTTAAAGTCCCTCTTTGCCACTCTTCAATTCTTACGCCTCACCAATCCCTCAAGATAACCCATAGTGACTTTTGGAGTTATGTTCCATATTTTTAATCTGTGTATACTGTGCATCTAGTACATGGGTTGATATATGATATAGGTGTTCAATAAATAAAAAGGGTGCCATTTCTTACTGCTGACACTTAGTATGAGTGACATTCATTTGTTATTTCAGTGTATTTTCACATATACAGTAGAACTTCCATAGTCAACCACCTCACTACATTGACCACCTCCTTAAGTTGATCTAATTTTCATAGACTGGACATGTACCACAGGTACGCATCAGTACAGAAGGCCTAGTTCCTTATGTTGACCACCTCCACATGTTGACCAGTTTGTTGTAGTCTCTTTAGGTGGTCAACTTACAGAGATACAGCTGTATTAATACATCTTAAGCTCACATTCCTGAGAAGTGAAAAAGGAGTGCAATAAACTAATTATTAGAGGTGAAATAACTTAGATGCAGAAATTTACCAATGCTACAGAACCAGTGAATAACAGAATCAAGTCTAGGACCCAAGGTTTGTTTCCTTCTATTGTACATAAATTACAGAACTAGAAAACACTAGACAAGTCTTACAGCTCTGTATTATACCAAGTCAAGTCTTCTGGAAAGATCATTATGAGACCCAGTTATACATCTTTCACCTACGTATGTTTTCTTACTCTGTAATTAAATACAGTAAACCTCCACAGTTAACTGCCTCCCTCCATTGACCACCTCTGTAAGTTGACCTAATTTTCATAGACCAGACATGCACCACATGTACTCAATGGAAGACTCTCCTCTATATGTTGACCACCTCTGTAAGTCGTATCTTTCCTCTTACACTGTGACACACAATGTTAACTCACCTTCTAAAACTTGACCAGATGAGTCCACTCTACACCAAGATGTGGGCTTTGCACCTTATTTATATTATTTTTCTTTAGTATAAGTTTTTTTTGTGTTTTATTATTATCACATGTTGGATTAGGTCTTATGTCCTTTTGTTTATGTTATAGAACTTTTCCATGTGAATGACTGATCTGTATTGTAGGTACATCCTACAATTACTGAAAAATTTTACAGTTAATGAAGACATGGAGGCCCGAGAGAAAGACCTAAAATAGCTGATAGTGAAGGAAAAGGTTGATCATCTACATTTTTTTGGAAAGCAGCAGCCAAAGACAGATGACTGAACATTTTGGAGTTAGCAAGACCACAGTTACCAACATTCAGAAATGCAAACATGAGTCCCAGGGGAGATATGGTAAGGAAAGTGGAGTCCTGAAGTAGAAAAGGAAGAAAACTTCTACTGATGAAGTCAATGAAGTAATACTAAGCTGGTTCAAACAAATGAGGGCAGTTAATGCCTGAATCTCTAGGCCAAGTATCCAAGAAGTTGTTAAAAAATTCCCACAGGAATTTGGGGTGGCAGATTTCCAAGCATGGAGTGGTTGGCTCAAGCAATTTTAACTCGGAAGATCTCCCAGAAAGTCTTGTGTGGTGAATCCAATGAAGTTCCAGCAGAAGTTGTGGAAGAGTTCATCACAAAGTTCCCACTTTTCAGCAGAGGCATCCAAGTGACATCTTTAATACTGACAAGTGTGGACTCTTTTACAAGGTAAGGCCTGACAACAGCCCCATCATGAAGGGTGACAAACGTTAACAGTGGAAAACTTTCCAAAGAACATTTCACAGTTCTGCTTGGCACTAGTTCTTCAGAGAAAAATTAAAGCTAACATTACATTCAGTAGTAAAAAGGTGATTTAGCCATTCCACAATGCATACATATTTCAAAACATTATGTTGTAAAACATATATACAATTTTTCCAGTTAGAAAGGACCACTATAATAACCATACCAGCTATTTAATTTATCATAATTTTTCTAGTTAATATTAAAGAAAGTTATATCTTACCTGCTTGAAATTGGTAACTGCTTTAATAACTGGAAAAGGTGTTACCAGGAGAATATCTTCTGATGGAAAGTGAGTAGCCAACTTATTTAAAAAAGTAAGAGAGAAAAAAATATGATAAATTTAGGTATTGGTATACATACTATATGGTGTGTGTAGGGGGTGGGAATAATTTAATTTTAATAATGTAATCAACCTATGAAATTAAAAACCCACTATTCATCATCTAAAGGTCTCCATTATTTTGGACCTTATTCATATTTATAGGACAGTGGTGAGTAAGGTTAAACTCTGATACTGATAAAAGAAATAACACCTTCACATTAAACACCATCAAAGTCCCTCTGAAAAAGATAAGTGATATAAAAACGAACCCAAAAGATGTATCGACTATTTGGTATACCAATTTAGAGTTATCATTCAGAGGAAGAGAAGAAAACTATCTTGCTAATTAACAATCGAGCCAATTTCTCTTTTTTTTTTTTTTTTTTGCTGTTTTTGGCTGGGGCTGGGTTTGAACCTATCACCTCTGGTATATGGGGTCGGCACCCTACTCCTCTCAGCCACAGGCACTGCCCCAATTTCTATTTCATTAAAAATATTTAATTTGCCTCTATGAGATGACATAAAGCCAACTCTCAACATTAAACACTTAGAACCTTAGTTTGACTCTTTCTAGGCTTTGGCACTCCTACTCTGCCTCTTCTAATCTGTATATATTCTGGGAAGACAAAACCATTTAATAATAACTTTAACAAAATTTAGAGATGTAATTTGTGATTATTTCATTATTTTCCTTTAGCTACAATCTCTGTCTTCCTCACTTTGAACTTATTGAAAGCATTTTCTTATCTCAAGGTCTGGTTTCTCACCAATCTCTTTAATCTGGCTTCTGTCCTTACTATATACTAAAATTGAGCAAGTTCAAGTTACCTTTCTATCCTTAAAACGTATCAGTTTCTTTTTAGCCTCACCTTATCTGAACTTTGTAATGTAATATTTGACAGTATTATCATTCTGTACATTTCTCTTTCCTTTGTATATTCTGTAATCTATCTCCCTCATTTTTATTCTAGATTGGGTCATCAAAATTTCTTTATACTACTGAAATCTCCTTCAAATTGGTTTTCCAGTCTCATATATAAATCAGCTGCCTCTGCCCCAAATAGAACTAATCATCTTTGAAAAATTTTGATTTGATTACAATTACTCCGCTGCTCAAAACATTACTGTTTGTAAATTCTTATGTGCCAACATTCCTTGCTTTCATTTCTAGTCACCTCCCCTAAACACCTTGTATTTTAAGTTTTGCTACTTCCAAATGGTGCCATGCTTTTCCACTAGAGATTACTGTCAGCTTCCCTTTGGAATGTCTTTTCTTTTCTACCTAGTAAACGTTCTCTTAGTATTTGATAATGAGGTAAAGGGATACATCCTTTGAGAAGATACTTCTGCTACCAACTTCTTAGGCACCCCTAAATTAAGAGCTTGATGTCTCTTCCATTCAACTGTGAGTCCCTTGTACATGGTACCACGCTGTTAATATTTGACTACTCAGCCCTTAACACTGTGCCTGGGTCATAGGTGTCGACTTGATGAATAAACGGAAAATATATATTCAAAGATGAAAAGTTAAAAAACACTTCAATTTCTCGCACTGTTTCTTAAGATATCAGTTATTTCTTATGTTTACTTTTTTTTTTTTAATTATTTTTTATTGAGTCATAACTGTGTACAATGATTCAAGCTTGGAGTACAGTGTGCGGGCTTCCCATACAATCGGAGATATTTTTATCCACCTGATTAATGTAACATTTATGTTTACTTTTTATAAACAAAATGACCTAGTCCTTGGGTC
>CAUYRH010149781.1:0-10103 GCA_963574655.1 Perodicticus potto | reverse complement strand
AAAAAAAAAAAAAAAAAAATCTTATTGGTAAGAAGTATATGACAAGCCATAGGGTACAATTGGAAACTGAATAATATACTTAAATGTGGTTGCATAAATGTGGCTCAGATTATTACGTGGCTGATCCAAATCATTGGTATTGGCCTCCAAATAAGGCCTCAGACTCGCATCTGACGTGATCTCTCAAGAGCTCAGAAGCAAAAGCAGCACTTGGAGGCAGCCTGCTTTTTCCAGGTTTATGTCATGGAAATGTGTTACATATGTAACAGCTTTCAAATGGTGTGTGCTGCTTCTTTACCAAACAACTGGCCAGTGTATTTCTACGCAGAAATGGGCAGATACAATTGGTTATGATGCAACATCCTGGCCTCTGTATTTGAAATCAATACCATATTAATGCCTGGTTTATACTAGTGATAGCCCTGTTTTACACTAGTGAAATGGGATACATTTTAAGACTTTTATTTTATTTTTTGAAACAGACTCTCACTTTGTCACCTTCGGTAGAGCGCTGTGGTGTCACAGCTCACAGCAACCTCAAACACTTGGGTTCAAGTGATCCTCTTGCCTCAGCCTCCCCAGTAGCTGGGACTATAGGCACCTGCTACAATGCCCGACTATTTTTAGAGATGGTGTCTTGCTCTTGCTCAGGCTGGTCTCGAATCTGTGAGCTTAAGCAATCTACATGCCTCGGCCACCCAGAGTGCTGGGATTACCTGGCCCAGCCCAGTTTAAGTCTTTTAGTTGGAATCTAATGTACAGATATGGGTTGATAAACTTAAAATGTGGATTGTGACAATTCTAGTTTGGAGTTTATAGCCAAAAGAAAAAAGTCAGCTCTGACTCATTTGAAAACATGGGGATTTTGAGTGTTGGCAACAGAGAAGGGTCTTCATTAAAAAGTTATTATTTTACAACATACATTTATAAAAAAGCTACAAAGAATATGACAGAAAGCTGTAATATTTTGCTTATACAAAGAAACATTGGCTTTATAAAAGAAGGTACCTGTGTAGTGGCAACGTTTACAAATAGGTGAAAGTAATAAGCTTTGATTTAATTCCAATTTAATTTTCTCTTGTCTCGATGTCTTGTCTGTTATACAAATAGTCCTCTGACTTGAAATGTTGGAAAACCCAGCAGCATATGAAAACATTGCAGCTGGATTAGAGGAATGAGTTCTGGTTTTCGGTAGGACTGTGCAGTGAATATGGTGAACTGTAATTTATTGCATGTTCTCAAAAAGCTAGAAGAGAGGATTTTGATCGTTCCCAATGCAAAGCAATGATAAGTGTTTGGGGTGCTGGATAGGCAAATTACCCTGATTTGATTATTGCCCATTATATACACATACTGAAATATCACTCTTGTAATCCATAAATACATACAATTATTACCTATCAACTAAAAATAAAAGGGAGAAAAAACAGACTCTGTTAAAACAATTCCCTAGTCCACCTTTCAAAGCAATTTTGGAACTCTTTTCTGGAATGGCCTTCAGAGCTGTTGTAGTATGAGAGGTGACAATTACGTTTGTGAACTCACCCTAGAAAAAGTGCTGTGAAGGGTGGACCAGATGCACGGATGGTGCACAGCTTCCCAGGGTCACAGCTCGAAGGGGACCGTAGAGATACTGCAATGAGGTGAGTAGCACCTTTTCTAGGATGAGTCTGTGAACTTAATCGTCTGACCTCATCTATAATTATAAACTCTACAGTCTACTCTTAGTGATCTCTGATATTCTGTGACATTTAAAAATGTGTTTGGGGTCAGGCGTGGTGGCTGGTGCCTGTAATCCCAGCACTTGGGAGGCAGGCCCAGGCAGGTGGACTGCCTGAGCTCACAGGTTCAAGACCATCCTGAGCCAGAGCGAGACCTCCATCTCTAAAAAATAGCTGGGTGTTGTGGCGGGCGCCTGTAGTTCCAGCTACTTGGGAGGCTGACGCAAGAGACTCTCTTGAGCCCAAGATGTTGAAGTTGCTGTGAGCTATGATGCCACAGGACTCTACCAAGGGTGACAAAATGAGACTACTCTGTGCCTGTCACAGAGAAGCATAAAAGATTACTATTATCTGGTCTTTGGGGTTATCTGAAACTCTGCCTCCCTCCCTCTACTTGGCGGCATGAACATTTAGACCGCCTTCTTGGCTTGGGAGAACATAAGCAGCTGGTGATTTGCATGACTCCCATGGTCACGGTAACACGATGTGGCAGGCTTCTTCTCCGAAAGAGGGCATGAGGTGAATATATGCAATTCACGGTATTAGCGATGCTTTCATCCTTCATGATCGTTAAAGTAAGAAATACCATTACCCTTTCAGAGGTGAGGACATGTATCTGTAGACAAGAATATATGTGCACAGTAAGGGGAGAATGGCTGAGCGAGGTGGCTCATGCCTGTAATTCTAGCACTCTGGGAGGCCGAGGCGGGTGGATTGCTTGAGCTCATGAGTTCAAGACCAGCCTGAGAACCCATCTCTACTAAAAAAAAAAAAAAATATAGAAAAATTGAAGCAAGAGAATCTCCTGAGCCTCAGTTGGAGGTTGCTGTGGGCTATGACTTCACGGCACTCTATCCAGGGTGACAGTTTGAGACTCTGTCTCTAAAAAAAAAGTAAGGAGAGAGAGTTGAGATTTCAACATAGCCCTTCTGACTCCTAACTCCAGTTTGTTTTTATCCTACATTACTTTTTTTTTTTTCTTTGAGACAGAGTCTAACTTTGCCACCCTGAGTAGAGTGCTGTTGCGTCATAGCTCACAGCAACCTCAAACTCTTATGTTCAAGCGATCCTCTTGCCTCAGCTTCCCAAGGGACTGCAGGCGACTGCCACAATGCCTGGCTATTTTGTAGAGACTGGGTCTCACTGTTGCTCAGGATGTTCTTGAACTCCCGAGCTCAAGTGATCTACATGCCTCCGCTGCCCAGAGTGCTAGGATTAGAGGTGTGAGACATGGCGCTACATTACTTTTCTGTAGAAGTTCAGGACAGATTGTCTTCCTTTTTACTTTTTAAAGGTCAATTCTGACATTTGATTTATATTTCCTGATGAACTACATACCATTTTCCTCCCTCCTTCCCCCGCTTCTTCCCTTCCTTCCTTCCTTCCATTTGTAACGCAAGAGTCGATAGCTTTTCATGATGCCTATAGCTGGTATATTTTGTTTAAAAATACCTGATAAAATTATCAACAGCTTCTCATGGAAGCCTTCACTGGAAAATATGACCTCAGCTATAGTTATATGTTTTTTAAAATGCTATTTTTGCTGATATCTCTCTTAGAACAACAGGAACACAGATGGCTGCAGTTACTGGATTTGATGGCAGGTTTTATGCCCCCTTTTCTCATATGCATTTATGGTGACCAAGTTTATTTTTGAAAATATATGCTCAGAATAATGACAAATTTTTCTGATTTGAAATTGTCTAGGACAAAAGTATATATCATGTTTAAAAACAGAGTCTGTAAGATCAAGAAGGAAGATTTATCTCTTAGAAAACCTATTCTCTGAGCAGGCCGTTTTCATCACTAACCAGTAAACACCAGATTCCTTAGCTTGGCAGCCAAGAAGCTTAACCATATCTGGTCTCAGATACTCTTCATACTTTTCTCTCCAGTTCTAAGGTTCTGTTCTCTTTATTTTCCAGCAAAATGGGAATGTTTGTTTTTCCTAGGAGCCAAGCTTTCTTCTTTTTGCTTACTTTTTGTTTGTATTATCTGCAGAGGTTTTCTCTTCCTTTACTCAAGAAAAGCACTCCTCCCACCCAGCTCAAAGGCTACCTCCTCCAGGCAGCACTCCTGGATTGTATTTGCTTTCATACCCCTAGACCTCACCATTCTGTTTGTCCCTTCTTTAGGACACATATACTACTATATCCTTCACTTTAATTATTTCTGCCCAAATTCACAGAACCATTTTAAGGCTATTCATAATAAATGAATATGTCAAAACAGTTGAAAAATGACTAGCTTGAGCAAGAGTGAGACCCCATCTCTTCTAAAAATAGAAAACCAGTCGGGCATTATGGCAGTTGCCTGTAGTCCCAGCTACTCAGGAGGCTGAGGCAAGGGGATCCTTTGAGCCCAAGAGTTTGAGGTTGGTGTGAGTGATGAAGTCCCATAGCACTCTACTCAATGCAACTATGGGACTCTGTCTCCAAAAAAAAACAGTTAAAAGAAGGCAGTTAACAACAGTTCCATTGATGATGGTATAACAAGACAGAGCTGCAGACAGGTGGGTGGCCTGCAAACTTTTTTAAATTTGAATGCCTGCCTGCAGACTCTCATCTACCCCCCCAGTCCCCTGACTCTGTATTTTCTTTGGCATGTCACTTATGTACATTCCCTGCCTGGCCCTGGATGGGATTTAAGTTCACAACCTACACATAGAGCTTACATCAATCACTTGATACATCAAGTCCAAGTTGTGGTTTTGACACTTACTATTGCATAGATAGCTGTCTCAGGTTAAGATTAAGAGTTTTCATTTTGGGAAGCTGAGGTGGGAGGATCGCTTGTGCTCAGGAGTTCAAGACTAGTCTCAGCAAGAGTAAGACCCCAACTCTACAAAAAACCCAAAAATTACCTGGGCATGGTGGTGAGTTGCCTATAGTTCCAACTACTTGGGAAGCTGAGGAAGGAAGATTGCTTGAACTCACTTGAAGCTGCAGTGAGCTATGATGATGCTATTGCACTCCAGACTGGGCAACAGAATGAGACTCATCTCTACAAAAAGTACAAAAATTAGCTGAGTATGGTAGCACACTCCTGTAGTCCTAGCTGCTTGGGAGGCTGAGGCAGGGGTATCACTTGAGCCCAGGTGTTTAAGGCTGATTATTGCATGCTAGCCCAGGCAATGGCATGAGACCCTGTTTCAAAAAAAGCAAAACAATTAAAAAAAAAATCTTTGTTTTGCATCAGGAGCCCATATAGGCCAAGGATGAGTTTCTATTAGGTGTGGGCATAAACTGCTATCCATCCACAAACCTGTTCTTCAGAGGAACTGGATTTCACCTACAAAGGAGGGCATCATATTCTGTAAATTGCTGCAGCCCCATTCTCCTGTGAGATTTATATCTCCGCGTTTGAACTCAGGCAGGCACCATAGACATATCCCATGACAAGACAAGTATTGCTGGAGTCAGACTCTCAGGGTCTAGAGCCTGGTTCCTCCAATTACTGGCTATGCACCTGTAAGCAGGATGTTTAACTTCTCAAGTTTTACCTCATAAAGCTGTTGTTAAAGATGATAAATGTATCCAAATTTTTTTCTTTTAGCTGAATCTCAGGACTCTTAAAAATGTGTTCAAATTTTATTTCAATGTTTACATTTTTAAATGTTTGGTGCTTAAATTTATATAGGGTTCTTAGTTGAATGCCTGGTACATAAGTTATGTTTAAATGATATTTGTTAGAGTGGAAACTCAATAAATGTTTGTTGAGTGAATGAGTAATTTACTTAATCTGTCATCACCCATATAAAGAGGTTTAGCTATGTGACAATTTTTAGTGCTAATGTCCTGTGAATTTATTTATAAGGATGTTAGAAGTTATGATAAGTTTTGGTTATTACTGTTCTTTTCAGGATTATTATGAGGGTGCTAAAAATTCAAATCTAAATAAACCAAATGAATTGAACCAAAAAAATGGACAAGAAAGAATATGTTTTTTAAAAAGCACTCTAAGTCCAGTGATACACTGGCCTTTGGATTAAGATGTGTCTGTGGTCAGCATAGGATTATAGTTGGAAGCGTCTCTTAAGTTCTTTCACATCTCCATAGCAGTTATTCATCATTTAATTTTAAGGCCAGGCTCATACCTGTAATCACAGCACTTTGGGAGGCTGTGGTGGGAAAATCGTTTGAGGCAAGGAATTCGAAATCAGCTTGAGCAACATAGCAAGATGCAATCTCTACAAAAACTAGAAAAATTAGCTGTGTGTGGTCATGGGCACCTGCTGTCCCAGCTACTCAGGTGACTGAGGCAGGAGGATTACTTGAGCGCAGGAGTTGGAGATTGCAATGAGCTATGATGGTGCCACTGCACTCCAGCTGAAGTAACAGAGTGATACCCTACCTCAAAAAAAAAATCATTTAAGGTAAGCATTTCTTTGGCCAATTTAACATCAATCTTAATATTTGGGTGGCGCCTGTGGCTCAATGGGTAGGGCGCCAGCCCCATATACCAAGGGTGGCGGGTTCAAACCCAGCCCTGGCCAAACCACAACAAAAAATTAAAAAACAAATTATAGTTTAAATTCTTAATATTCAAACATGTCTTTGCATACAATGACCTAGAGCATGATACCCGAAACAATTAAGAAAATATAAGCCAGGTCCTCTGCTAAAGTCCATACAAATCATTTAGTTGAAGCTATGTATGTTTATTAGCTTACACTCATCTTTTAACTGATTCATTTAACAGTATTGTTTCTAAATAATGGTGAAGTCAAAGAACAATTTATAAAGAATTCACCTACAGAATATATAATGAAATTCTACAAATCAATTATACACATATTTTAAAAAGACAACCCAATTGAAAAATGGGCTGATTATGAAAACTGGTGATTTACAAAAGAAATCTTTGAGATCTTGCTTGGAAGTCTGAGGCAGGAGGATCACTTGAGCCTTTTGAGGGGTTTGCGGTTGCAGTGAGCTATGATCACTATATGCTAGCCTGGGTGACAGAGCAAGACTTTGTCTCAAAAAATATATATACATACATGTTTCATAATGTAACAAAACATCTAGTATCAGATTCTTTTCCTTTATCTCTTAGGCACAATGTATCTCCTCTTTCAGCCTCTAGTGGCTAATCTGTACTTCACATGTAGGTGCTCATTTAAACTTCCAGGCTGCCTTACAGGGTCCCTGATGTTGGGACCTTCCCTGTAAGCTTTCACAGCACCCTTGCCTTCTTTTCTCAATGCAGTTATCAGCTGGTGGTGCTGTTTCCTGCTGACTTGCTCTGCCGGTTGGCTAGACCATAAAACATTCCCCTAGGGCAGGCAGTTCGTTTACTGTGGCATCCCCAGGGACTGGTGTGCAGTGCTGTATAGTAGAACTATATTTAGTAAGTGACTGAAAGAACTAATGGCCACTGCACTGGTACAAGTTCAGTGCTTTGCACGCATTGAGCCAGAGCTGGATACATGAAACTACCAGGTGATGAACCGAAACTGTGAAACAGTGTTTGTTGGTCTAGAGGCCCCTTTCTTGGAGTCCCCAAGCCTTGGGTCCGTGCACCCATGTCTCACAGTTGGGAGAAGCAGGGGGCTGTGCTTCATGTAAGGTGCTTCTACACTTTGTCCTAGAGCCACTGACACAGCCGACTTAAGACTTCCCATTGGCTCTGGCAGCAGCCACAGCTCTTGCAACCAAATTTCCTGGGCTCAGGGAGGTCAGGGTCCTACAGTCTGCCAGCCAGGCCAGGGAGGACCACTGCATCCACTTTTCCCACCCCAGCATCTGGGCCCCTGCTTTGTCCTGGGCCATGTCCACAGCATGGGCTCAGGGGCAGGGGTACAGCCTGTGGCAGGCCTGTTTTGCACCTTACTAGCCAGAACTTCCTTCTTTTACCTTCTCTTGCCTTACCTTTTCTCCTCCTTAATCCATTCGTTTATTCATTAGAATCTGCAGCCATTTCAAGTTAACCTCCATCTAAAACAACTGGTATCAGCTCAGCTTCCAGCCACAAGAGAAACTGAACCCTTTCCTGACAAAGCCTGCGCTCTGCTGGTAGCTGCTAAGCCTGGTGGCTACCTAGAGAGCCCCTTCTCTTGGCCACGCCACATCCCTGAAATCTTACAGCTTGAAGCGCTGTGTTCATAGCAGTCAGGACTTGCTTGGGGCGACTCTTGACAGGTGGTCCACGCAGATGCTGTTCCACTGCAAAGATGACCTTTGATGAATTATTTTCCTTTCCTCATTTCAGCTTCCTCATCTGCAAAACAGAATAAATAATAACTTGCAGCAAGATTTTGTTGAGGTAATAATTGGGGCTGTGATGTAAAAGGATGAAATTGGTGGCGCCCTTGGGACTGTCCCTGCTGTGTCCTTTCCCAGCAGGGTGTTTCACGTTTCCTGTCAAAAAAATAGATAATAGTACTTTCTACCTTATGCACTATAAATGCTTAGAACAAGGCCTGGTGCATTGTGGACACTGCCCAAATTTCCCAGGTTGCAGTAGTGTCTGGAAGTAAGCACTCAATACACATCATATTCTATTGTTACTCTTACCGCCTAGGGCTGTGAGGGGCAGTGAGATAATGGGAAAACCTCTGGCACACACTAAGTGCTCAGCGGATATTATTTTCTTCCTTCATGACCCTTGATCTTGGAGTAGGATTACCTCATCAGGAGGCAGGTGACTCTAGGACCAAGGTGACATTCTTTCTCATGCTGTCCTCCTGTGAGGTAGGGACCTGACTCCAAGTTCTTGGAAAAGTTCCAGGAGCTTTGCATCTTTGTGATATTATGACCTTGAGACCAGTGAGCAGGTTTGTTTAGTTCTACCTTGACCCTGAGCTACGGATGCCAGGTGTAAGCTCATCGTGGTCATTTAATTTAGTATATTTCATGACGTTCCTAAGGGAAGCTTGCAAGGGGAGACCTTGAACCTAATCTCCATAGTTTACAAGGTGGAAACATGTTCAGAGATGCAATAGGAACTGCCTGAGGTCGCACAGCTGGCCGCCAGCAGGTAGAGCCTGCAGAACACGCCTGTGGACACCCTGCCCAGGTTCCCCTTAGGCTGCTGCACATAGAGAGAGGCTCCAGAAGTCTACGTGCAAGTCAGTCAGACCACCTGGGGTGATTCAGGGCCCTGATCCGAAAGCTGAATTTATCTTCACCTGGGCCGGACATAACCCCTGTCATATTTGAAAAATTCCAGATAAGAAGAGTAAAGACTCAACCCTCCCTACTGAAAAGCGTTTGAAAAATTGAATGGGATTACAACACAGAAGGCAGAGAAACTATTTCTTTCTTATATCTTCTCAGCCTTCCCCCTCTCCTGTCACAGCCAGTAGAAGATGTTTTCAGTTATGTGCCTTTCCTAGCTGTGCACAGAGACTACGGTGCAGACAATGATTTTATTTTATAATCCATATATTGTTTTGCTAAGCATTGAACCTAGAGAGACCTTTTAACTTAAGGTTTGTGGAGGGACATTGACCTAGGAACATGGCACTTGAATCTCATATTCTAGAAGGTGTACTTTCTCAATGCACCTGGAAATTAGGGTGAGTTTAACCAGGCTCACTCTTCTTGTTGACATGCAAGTGTCTGTGGCTTGCTGGACTTCTTGTAGGAATCTCGAAGTACAGCAAGGAAACAGATTCCTATTGTTTTGTGCATCTGTGCAGAAGTTCTTCGCTCTGCATTAGGCACCAGTTACAAACATTCTCTAGGTGCTTGTTGTGCAGTTCTGAACCAAAATATTAAATCAGAAATCCACAGTGCAGGCTTTGAAGAGAAAGAAGACATTGACAAAAAGCTTCAGTTGTGTTTAAAACTTGATGATTTTAAAGGAATTCGATTAGGGTAAAAAAAAAAAAAATAGAGGCCAGGTGTGGCGACTCACACCTGTAATCGTAGCACTCTGGGAGGCGTAGTCAGGTGGATTGCTTGAGCTCAGGAGTTCCAGATCAGCCTAAGCAAGAATGAGACCCTGTCTACTAAAAATAGAAAAATTAGCCAGACATAGGGGTAGGATTCAGTAGTGCCAGTTACTGGGGAGGCTGAGGCAAGAGGACTGCTCAAGCCTAAGATTTTGAGGTTGCTGTGAGCTACGTTGACACCATGGCACTCTACTTAGTGCAACAGTGTGAGACTATCTCTCTCTCTCTCTCAAAAAAAAATTGTTTTGGAAGTGAGAGATCATTCTAATCACAGGTAGACTCATTATAAAAATAGGAAATTATGATTTACTATGGAAGGAGAAACAAAGTTTGGGACAGATTTTTATTCACTAATAGATTTGATCAGAAAATGGGAATTGATACTTTCAGCCTTTTTTTTCTTTTTTCACTCTCGGTAGAGTGCTGAGGCTATTTTTCTGTTTTTGCAGCTTGGCCAAGGCCGGGTTTGAACCCTCCACCTT